>SKCR01053886.1:0-61927 GCA_019454045.1 Zanthoxylum bungeanum | reverse complement strand
TATTGAGTGCATGTGTTCTTTGGAGTCACAACTTACACCGTAGAATTTCATACTATTTGTTCGCTAGACTAGTTTTTTTTTTGTCTTCACTTAAGTGGATGAATTTTTTTTAAGTAGAATAATCCGTAAACCGAACCAATCCGTAAACCGCTGGTTTAAAAAATTTCTATCCGAACCAAACCATTATTTAATGGTTTGGTTTGAGAGGTAAAAAAATCGGACCGTAAAATATGGTTTGGTTCGGTTTTTAGCAAAAACCGAACCAAACCAAACCGAACCGCGCCCACCCCTACTATATGATACAACAAAAATTTTAAGATACAACACAACACAACACTTATTTGATCTCTACTTGAGAATTCTTTATGTGAAAAAATGTTATATATAATCAATCATTTTTGTGCTCTATTTATATGCACCCAAAATTTGTCTACAAAATACAAACTTTTTAGTCATACTTTTATGAACGCTTTATATTGTCGAGACAATTAATATTCATTGGCGAGACAATATAAGTCCAAAAATCCTTTTGTATCGGCGTATCATTGTCGTGAAAATGAGTAATCATTGTCGTGACAATATAAGTCAGTATGCAACTTTATATATTTGTCTCTCATTGTCGCGACAATGTAAGACATCATGTCTTTTTCGTTACAAAACACATGAGATCGGTTATTTTAGTTAAATTTGCCTTTGAATTTCGTTTTTGGGCCCTCACGGGGGCGTTGTCCCCTTGACCTACCGCAACCTTTCCGGAAAGGTCGAACCCCGATGCGTCCTCATATGGCAATAACTGAACTATCATATAACATCATATATTGACATCGTGTCTTTTTCGTTACAAAACACATGAGATCGATTATTTGGGTTAACTTTTCCTTTAAATTTCATTTTTGGGCCCCCTCGACCCACCGCGACCTTTCCGGGAAGGTCGAACCCCGCGACCTGACTGGACAGGTCGATCCCCGATGCGTCGTCATATGGTAATAACTGAAACAACATGTCATATCATATAACATCATACATTGATATATTAACCATATAATATTGAATCTAGATATATATATCCAAATTCAACAACAAAATGAAATCAATTTGCAAACGTTTGATTCATTTTGTTTTTTAATCTCAAGCACTATTCAAAACAGACTCGACTTTGATTATATAGACACAACTCGACTCGATATTATAATATATGTGTTATAAACATTTGAATTTTGTAAGAAATTTGTTTAAAAATTGAAAAAAAAAAGTCCAAAAATAATTTTTTTTAATGTAAGCTCGACTTATTTAATATTAAAACTCTATGTTGATATTTTCTTAATGAGCCGAACTTGAACAATATATTTAAAAGCTTATTTCAAACTAAGTTCATATAAGTGGTAATCGAGCCGAGCTCGAACAAGCACTACTGAGCTGCACATAATATTGTGGAACAGGGATAAAAAAAATCACGAGTAAATAATGTGTGGATCCCTATATTATAATATTTTGTCAAATAAAAATACAGTTTGTTTGTCTTTTAAATAGGTGCCTGACTGGATAAGAAATTTATTGTTTTAGCTTTTAAGAACTTATTTCGAATAAATTTGTGTTATTATTTTGAGTAATTGTGAAATCTCAGTGATACCAATGTGAGATGTTATTAAAGATATAGGCTTGGTAATTAGTCAATAATTGTTGACGAGTGATTTTAGTTATAGGGGCAATTTCGGGATAATGTTCTCGGGACAATCCTCCTCCAATTGTGAATTTGTTTGGTTATGGGGGCCAAAACCAATTTAGCAAAAGACGAAGGTTTATGTGGTTCAGTGGAATAAACCAGCCTACGTCCACGTGAACAAGTAGTAGAGCACTAATTTTATAACTAGACCGAGCTCAGCCGACCTCTTTTCAAGGGTGGTCGAGTTGTTACCAAGCTGTTTGTATTATGGTGTTTTACAAGTTGTACTTCGAATGAGATTATTTTTTTGACCAACCTATACAAAATGAGACTACCCTCCCTTTATATACTAAGGGAAATACAACACTATTCTCATATCTCTATGACGTCAGCCACGTGGATTTCCGACTGATTGACGGGCTCTCTGCCCCAACTGCCCCGCCGAAAGCAAGTCTGTCATCTGACTCCCCATCAAATCACTTTGTCTTATACACTGCCACACTCCACGATTATGATGACAGACTGTAAAGATCTCTCATACGATGGTACATGTTAGAAATGAAAAGTCCAAATGGTCCCGGTCACACGTCGGGCATCATGAGGACGACCAAACATTGTGCCGACCTACTCCCACTACTTCCGAATTGACCCAACCGGGCTACCGAGCTAAAGTGGTCGGTCTCGGCTAAAGTGGTCGTCGGTCTCTGTCATCTGCATCATGTTGTGTCCTCAGGTCGGTCAAATCCAAGAAGCCAGGTCTGAACACTATGCCTGGTCGAAGAATGACTAGTATCCTCAAAACATTTGTCCTCCCAAAAAGAGAAATTTCATCTCTGTCTTTACCGTATTGTTCAAATACTTTGTCACAAAAAAACACCATCAACAATAACTAATAGACAATTAAAGTCAAATTGTGATAACTAATTAAATATTGTGAATACTGTTGAACATGCTAATAAATTAAATCCCTGTTATGTTTTAAATATATCTCAAATCATAACAAATGAAAATGGCACAACTAGGATTAGCTGAAAATCTCAATTCCCGTTGAGATTCCCTCCAGTTTGGTTCGGGATTCTGAATATTTTTTATACCAAATCTCAAATTTTAACTTTAAAAGTCTCGAATCTTTATTTTTCTTCTCAAATCAAAATATCGACCGAGATTTGAGATGATTTATTCATCCCGAATAATAATGGAAACGAAACGGAATAAGATTCGATCAAATGGGAATGTCCATATTATCATCCCTAAACTCATCAAACTAATAAACTTACACTTCATTATTACTGTTTGCATATTTTATAACATTCATTATTTGCCTTTTTTTTTATGGAAACAATTTGAAATCTTATAATATTTAAAATTCATAGCATAAAAAAAAGTGACTGCAAGTATGGAGTGTGTGTTTGAGATTGCGTTATATTGTCAAGTGAGTAATAAATAATAATCTCACAATTTAACACCCAAAAAATATGATTAATTATAAAAAAATTAAATTTTACCAATATCAAATATATGATATTAATGTTAGTTGATATGTAATTAATATTGATAAATATGGTATTAATGGTAGTTGTTGATTGATATATTGGTAGATATGATATTAATGTTAGTTGTTAGTAGATATGTAATTAATATTGGTAGATATGATATTAATGTTAATTGTTAGTTGATATGTAATTAATATTGATTCTTTTATAATACCTATATAAAGGTAATTAATTTGTAATTCATATTGAAATCAATAAAACTAATATATTTTTCTTCATACTCTCCTATTTTGGTTTCTAACATTGTATCAGACGTTTGAGTTCCGATCTCTTAATATTTCATTATCCCTGTCTTCAAACAAGTCTTATCTCTTTGTTCATGTCTCCAAACATGTTTTATTTCCTTGTCCCTGTCCCTAAACAAGTCTTATCTCTTTGTCAATGTCTCCAAACAAGTTTTATCTTTTTGTCACTGTCTCCGAATAGGTATATCTACGCTCTGATGATCAAATAATTGATATATTCACCAAGTCTTCTCTTTCTGGCCGTTACACAACCATCGTTCCAAACTCAATCTGATATCCTCACTACCATATTTAGTTTGAGGGATGATGTCAAATATATGATATTATGATAGTTAGTATTGAATTAATATTGATATATATATGATATTAATGTTAGTTGTTAGTTGATATATTGGTAGATATGATATTAATGTTAGTTGTTAGTTGTTATGTAATTAATATTGGTAAATATGATATTAATGTTAGTTGTTAGTTGATATGTAATTAATATTGATTCTTTTGTAAGACTTATATAAAGACCATTTATAATTCATATTAAAATCAAGAAAACTAATATATTTTTCTTCACACTCTCATATTTCGGTTTCTAACAACCACACAATCGAATTAATCAACCATCATTAATTTTACTCTTATTAAGCGACAAGTCTCTTTTTTTTTTGAAACAAAATTGGGTTGTCATTAAACAAACCAGTTCTAATCACTTTGCTACCAAGCCAAATCCATGGAGGACATCTAATATCACACAATAAAAAGATTAAAAAAAAAACAAACTATTTTTGATTATTTTTGTCTTTTTTTCTTTCCGTCTCCTTTTATTGGTTTTCTTAATTTTTCCATTCTCCATAAACAAGCAAAAAAAAAATATTAAAAAAATATTAGAGAATTAAAATATATTAATATTTCTTAGTAATTAGTACATTTTTGATTATTTAATATAATTATATTATTTATTTTATTTGAAAGACATATCATTTAACAAAAAAACACATTAACCTCATATAGTAATAAATTAATCACACAATACGTAGTGTTACTATATATTTAATTAGTTAATTAATAAGAAGTGTACTGACTTGAATGTATTAATTAAAAGGTAAAGATTAAGTTATTTT
Source organism: Zanthoxylum bungeanum (assembly GCA_019454045.1). Classification (NCBI taxonomy): domain Eukaryota; kingdom Viridiplantae; phylum Streptophyta; class Magnoliopsida; order Sapindales; family Rutaceae; genus Zanthoxylum; species Zanthoxylum bungeanum. The sequence goes on along the minus strand of SKCR01053886.1, from coordinate 57,351 downwards.
AATAATCCAACTAGGTCAAATGGTTAATTGGACCTAAGTGTGAAATAAATTAAAACAATCTAGATTTATATGTCAAAATTTTGAAACTTTGAAACTTTTTTAATTTTAAGCAAACAACAGGGACTACATTGACAAACAACCCTGTAAACCCATATAAGCCATTGACCTACTTTTAGGTCAGATCTAATGGTTGACTGGCAAACGACAGAAAAAAATGGCAACTAACACATTGGATAACAGCTGGACCCTTATGTTATGGCAATTGGCAAGAGTGTGTTTGGTGTGTAATATTATATTCGACTATAATATATTTTTATTAAAAGTGATTATCAGTTCGCTATTTTAAAAATTAAGAAATGTAAAATAAATACAATAAGTATTTGGTGTAATATTTTAAAAGATAAGAAATAAAAATGGCATTTCACTAGAAAAAAATAGGGGTGAGCATCAGTTTCGGTTCTACTCGAAACTGGTTGGAACTATGTCGATTTTTTCCTGGTAGATTCCGGTTCCATGTGGAACCGGAACCGAAATCGACTTTACTCATCCCTATAAAAAAGTATTGAGATGTAATATTTTACTATGAGGCATGCTAACGAGTGCCCTTATGGCACTCATTAAGAATTCATTTTTTGAAAGTTTTGAAATCACTTTTATGTGAAATTAAAAAAAATTGTCAAAATATTAATTACTTTTTTGTATTTTTCCCATTAAAACATCCCAAAAATAAATTATTAAAGAGTGCCCTTAGAGCACTCGTTAGAATTTCTTTTTTACTATTAGTAGCATAATGAAATATTATAAAGATATATTAGTAAATACAATGTTTTGTAATGATATAGTGGTAAAATGTGAGACTTTATAATAAATATAATTTTTGTAAATGTATAATAGTAAAATATTACACCAAAATACTTGAGAATCGAAACCGTCCGGTTCCTTCCGATTCGGTTTCGGTTCTGAACCAGAACCGTGGTCGGGTCTGTTAAGATATATTACATAATGTTGTTTTAAATGTTAAACGTTAACATGTTTGGTAAGTATGGTTTATATTGTGTATTTTGATATTTTATATTATTATTATTTTACTAATAAAAATAAAACAACACCCGCCAGCACATGAAATCTATAAATGCTATATATTATAATCATATTTGGTATTGTTGAAATTTTCATCTATGATTATAGGCAACGGAACCAATATCACTAACCCTAGATTTATAGTCAAAGTTTAAAATCTAACAACATTTATTGCAGATCCAGGCGAATGGAAGTTCTAATGCGATGATATTGATATTATTGCGTAGAATCGAAGACATAGATTTTAACGATACAAAATATAATATAAAACCCACAAGAATACAACAGTAGTCGATGATAATAGTGGAGGTTCATAGTTACCGTCGGTAAGACATAATGGTCAACGGTGAGAATATGGACCTACAAATTACAATAATAAAATTTTAATTAAAAATAATAATTTGAAAAAAAAGGTACATAAACGCTTAAACTAAAATGGAAAACGGGTATGTTTTTAATGTGTTATGCGGGTAAATTAACCAGTACAATACAATTGCATGTTTATTGCCAACGCTAGACTGTATTGAATAATCAAGTGAGGTAATACGTGGAATCAAACACCTTTTTTTTTTTTTTTTTAATTATTGAATATCTCGTCGTCAAATCATCCATTTCGGGTTTAAGTGGAGCAGATAAAATTCTCAATTGTTCCGGATTTTTACAAGAAACACACTCATTGAATTCGAATCTATAACCTCATGTGAGATCCTAAATCATACAACATTAAGTCACGTCTTTTGGGGACACGTAGAACCAAACACGCCCTTAGTATATAAAATAAAACAGTAAATTACTAAAATATCAATTTTTTTTTATCATTAATTACTAAATTGTAGGCTCGTAACTAATTTCTCATTAAATTCTTATTTTAATGATTTTATATCATTTAGTCCACAAGTGATGTGCACTCTAATGGAGAGAATGGGAAAAGTTTATTTGTTTTTTTAATAAATAAATTTAATATGTCTGACATATATTTTTTTTTCTAATTTTAATTAAAAAAATTAAATATTTCCAAAATTTAAATTATTTGATTATAAAAATTGTTGGCCATATAGTGTCATTAAACTAGAAATCAACATGCAACAAACAAATCAAACCAGAAAATAGATCTAATATGCACAAATCATAGAAAACCTTAAAACTTGAGAATAAGTAAAACATGATGAAAACTTTGATCCGAGTCGAGATAAATCTATGTCCTTAAGAACTTATCAGCCCCGTCTCGGTGCTCTACGGATTTGTGGCTAATGTTCTCCCAGGATAATCCGGATTCCTCTTGTTCAATGGGCACACCTTAACAAGATCTTGAACTTGAAATATGGTGGAATACTCTCAGACTCAAGAAAACTGTTGGGTCAAACAAAGTCCCAAATGGGGAAGATCATGGGCATATAAGGATGGACATGTATCTTCATTGGTATGAGGCCTTTTGGGTATAACCCAATAGCAAATCCATGAGGGCTTAGGCCCAAAGTGGACAATATCATACCAATGTGGAGATAAGTTGTGTCCTAGGTTTCTTACAAAAACAATTAAGACTCTCACTTGTAGGATGAAATTTATGATTTCATTTGTCTGTTTTTAAAGGAACATAATGGCTTCCTTTTATAAGCATAGAAGGGTGCCTCAAGGACACCCTTTGGGTTAGAGTGCAACCTTTTGGAGGGTTGCACCCCTCATATGCATCCCTTGAAATACAAGTATATTGAATACAAACCCCAATGGGTTGCCTCAGTGGTAAAGGCTTTGGGCTTGAGTGGTTTGCTCCCTCTCAGGTTTAAGGTTCGAATCTCACTAAATGCATTTCTTTGGGGCCATGCCCCCTGGTGTGAAAGTCAGCGACTTACCCTGATCTGTGTTGGGAAACTTCTGAGGGCACGGGGCACAGGTCCCGGGGATTAGTCGAGGTGCGCGTAAGCTGGCCCGAACACCCCGATTATCCAAAAAAAAAAAAAAAAGTTTATTGAATACAAGCTAACTCCTATGGTCTCAAAATTCAACAAAAAACCTCCCACAGTATCTGAAATAAATAAGATACTTTTGAGTGTGTGTGTGTATCCAATGTAGAAACACAACTCCACAGAAACAACAACCTAACTTATCAGCCAGTACCCGCATATGATTAGACCATAACTCAGGAGAAGTCAATTAAATATAATGAAAGAAAATATTAAGCATAAAGGACCTAATTTGGGAACTTTTTCCCATGCATTCCACTCTGCATAACTTCCGGTTATATACAATTTATGCTGTCAAAGACGGTAGGCGGTGCAAGGTGTTTTGATAGTTTAATTCGTCTAAGCGTTGCCAAAGTGCCGCCCAAACGCTTTTAATTTGTCAAAAAGCTGATTGACTAGTCAAATATAAAGAAATAAAGATGATATAAATGATTCAATTTTGAATTTTTGACTTCAACTTTCATTTCAAATCTGGAAGATTTTGATTTTTTGTAAACGTATTTCAATGCAAAATATTAAATGAAAATGGCATTTAGTGGCATTCTAGTAATGCCTAAGCAGTCAAAGGAAGCACTATCACTCATTTGGAAGCACTCAAACTTCTTGATCAGATCTGATACATGGGCACAAGTTCCATGAAAAAAATTTAATGGGCAATTGTCTATCTCTTTGAATTCATGGGCACAAGTTATCTTTAGGCATTTTGTTCGTAAAACTATCAAGGAGCCTGCCTAAGTGCCGCTTAAGCGGCGCCTTTGACAGCCTAATATACAACCTAAAATCAAATAAAGAACTTTTGCATATTTAGAAGCAAACAATCAGTCACCAAACATTACCACAATGGGCAATGATTGATGTAAAACATAAGCTGTGAACTCATAAACTACACAGTACAATGGTGAGTTTTGGTGCAAATATGAGCAAGAACAAAAATAAAACTCCTAGTAACCAATTTGTTTGTCTAACAGAATGCACACAAAAGAATTACAACTTTTTGTATATAGATTATAAGCAATGTGGCATTTATATAATAGTAATAATAGACTGCAACCTCTTAAATGTTAATAGTAAAAAAAGTATTGATGAACAAATAAAGTAATGATTTGAATAAATGAAAATAAAGTAATGATTTGATCAATTTATTTTCTCTTACGTAAATAAAGAAGCAAGGGATTTAATTACTGTAAATTAAATACTGTTGGGGTCTAATCAGAGAGGCGCGGCGGAAGGAGCGCGGTTCGGGCGAAATCGTAGTTTAAAATTTTTAAACTTACTAATAAATTATTTAATATCTAATATTAATAATTCATTCAAATTTCACCTAAACATATTTATTCGATATCATATAACGACATAAATAATATAGAAACATCGCGAAACTTTTGCGAAAACGTTTTTCCGCAAAATAGAATAAAACGCGTTTCTGGCCGAACCGACCGACCAATGCTCATGGGGGCTGCCCAGGTCAGCCCCCAAAATATTTGGACAGTTCGTGAGCTGCCTGAACAGTGACCAGTTCGCTGTTTGGGCAGCCGTTACCCGGTAACGCCATTTTTCGTAGTTTTCGTATATTTTCACTCCGAAACAATTTCCGATAAATATTTTTATTGGGCAATTAAAATAAACTAATTTATTCTAATCACTCAATAAATAAAAACTGAATTTTTATCAGAAAAATCAGATTTATCATTAATTGCAATAAGACCTCAAAAGTTTGCAATTTAATCATTTTAGTTTTTAAATATGTCAATTACATAATTAATTGATTCCAAATCAATCCCAAAATAATTTTTACAATTTTGCAACAAAACCAGAAACTTTTCCAAATTTGCGCAAACTGCCCAGTAATTTTCCAGAATTACGAAACAGCCCCTGAACTTTTCATTAAATACAATTTGGCCCAATTTGTTCAAAACACATCAAGATCAAATTCAATCAATCCCAATTGACACACATCAAATATACATCAAATTATATCATATATATGAAAAGCCCCAAAATTTGAATGGGTTAAGAACCATAATTTCATAAATTACTCAAATTGGGCAATTTACATTAAATTGATAAAATTTAATACTTTAATCTTTCAATTACCACACCAATCAAGTCTCACCATCATGAAACAACTCAAGAACAATTCTAGGTCATTATGAATAGCTAAGTAACTCAATAATGGCAACTTTAATTTCTAATTAATTTATTTAAGTTTAATTACACTAATAAGCTCATAAATTAATCATACATGCATAACACCCTCAAACAAGCTTCCAACAAATTTAATTACAAACTTAAATAGTAGAGAAACAAACTTAACAGCACAATTTGAAGTGAAGAATAATAGAAACATTTTCTATGTAGAAGAAAGTGTAAGAAACTTACAAAATTCCAAAATTTTGGCTTTGTTCTTGCTTTCTTTATTCAATTTTCTCTCAACTCTCTTTGTAATAATTTTGTTGAAGTTGTCTTAGTGTGAAAAATGAATCAAAATAATTTTGATATACAAATTTCACTAATTTCGAAATTATTGATAACAAAAATAAATAACAATTATTTTTTTTTTGTTCAAAAATCATTGGCACACATTTTACAAAATTAAAGTTAACACTTTATCTTTAATAAAGTAAACAAAATGTGTTCCGATGGTTTCATGCCATTTCCAAGCTTAATCATTAAAAAAGATATTTACTTTATTAATTAATTTAATTATTTAACAATTAATAATTAAATAATAAATATAAATATCTTAAATATATGTATTATATTTACTTTAGATATCTCAAATACATATATTAATGATATATGTCAAATATCATAAATTGATATTTTATTAATGTGTATTTAATAAAATCAAGTATTAAATACAAATACACATTAATTCGGAAATGACTGTTAGGTCCCGATCGCATGTATTTTTCGTTTAACCATTAAACGAGTTATAAATAATCAGTATTATTCATAACAGTTGCCCTAGTGCTCTACGAGTATATTTCATTAGTGAGACTCTCTAGATTCAGGCATATCCGTCACGAAATTCAATTTCGTGTCCATAATTCATCCACCCGAAAATTATGACGACCACGGATAAACTCACTGAATCATACAGGTCGAGGTCACTGCATACGTATAATCCCCCCGTCACAGGTATCCGGATTATCCCAGAGATATAGATATAAACGTCAAATCTCTATAGGAATAATCTCGTCGACGTATCAATTAGCAATCTCTAAATAACATTTGGAACTCACTTCCGAAGTATACTATGGCCATATATTTAACAGATTGTTAATCACAAATGGACTACTTATGCTCTGTACACAGAATTGACGGATCATTTCTTGATACACACAGGATATCATGAGCATGAGTCCACACCCAACGAACAGGCGGAGGTCTGATCTAAATAGATCGGTGACGTGACTGCCATCTAAGTGTGGAGGATAACTCATATATCCACAGTGGTATCTCAAGTCAAAGAATCACTATGCTACTCAACCGAGAAGATTCCTATTGACGTTGGTGTACCATCTATTAGGAAATCTTCGGTGAGGCGTTCAGTGTATATCAAATAAACACATACACGTCTATACGTCTCCCAATACATCATGGTTCATTGGAATAAACCATCGGACCAAGTCCGATATACGACATGTACTGGTCTCAACAGATTTTACTAACCGACCCGTGTCATTAAATCTTGACCATGGACTTAATTTAAGGATATACAACTTATAGTGACACTTCCCAATGTCAATTACAATCTATGTTGTAACTGTGCACTACGTTGTAAATCCTAGGGTCTTTGTCTATTATATATACATATCACTAAACTAAATTTAGTTCCAATCTAATCAATCTAATCGAAATTATATCGAATACGTATATAAAATACAAGGGTTGCTTCCATCAAAATAGTAATATTATGGAAAAATGTATTGCTCGTATTCATGAATCGAACATAAATACGTTCGGGATTGGCGCTCAGAGCACCAACCCCAACAATTTCTCCCATTTGCTTTAGTGTCAATCCATGGTATCATATACACATCCCAATGTGTATCACATACTCATGACCCTCAAGAACTCACATAGCGTTCAAGAGGTAGGTAACAACAAGTAAGTCTGCTATGACATATTGAATTTGTCCAACAACACAATTATTTTCCTTAGCTAGCATCCTTCATATTTTTGTAGAAACTAAGTTATACATCAATATGAATTAGATGCCATATCAACTTTGTGCTTCAGCTATTAATTATCTAAATATTTATGGATCAAATCCAAAATACTTTGTAGACAACCGCAAATACAATACTAATAACAAACTTCTAATCTTCGAGGTCACTATGCAACTTTATAAGTCAATACTTCATAAGTTACAATTAACTCCACTCTTGTTGTGGAATCGTTTGTGACACTCACACTGCATCTTTTCTGACTCTTTATGACGTAGACTGTCTAACGTCATAATTAGACTTAAAACTAATCTGACCCAAATGGTTGCGGATTTATTCTCCATTTAATTAGAAACTCATTCTTAATATCTCAAAGATAATAAAGAATATGTTTCAAGACCCATCTCATGGTTCAAAGGATATCAAAATAACTCGTAACAATTACGATTAAATTGATATCTCTAATCGCACTCAATATAGTATTCATTATGCCATCATCATATAATGTATAAGATTAATTAGACATTCTAATCATTATCTCTTTCGAAAAAAGGAATCATCATTTACGAAATATGAATACTATACACAAGACACACACTAATTGTCAAACAGTTATACTAACTGTCAACCAGTTAGTCTTGTTGCGTCCAGGAGTATCTCACAAGTCTCTTAGTTTTATATCTTATATAAAACTTTATATCAACTATAATTGAGACCACTCTCACTGCTTTCATGGATAAAATAAGACTGAGGTAAACCTTTTTACCTCATAAACATATCATTATTACATTAATAATGACAATGTCATTATGATGTAAAATACTAGAAAGAAATTTATACGCTCTCACTGACCCTTATATCCCATATGTATTCTCTATGCTTTGATAAAATCAGACAATCTGACTGATATCAAAATTAGAAAACACAAATTTCCAGAAAGCTCATCCGAGTCTACAATAAGCTCTATAAGCTAATATATTAAATTGTAATCTTAGCATAATACAAACTCCAGGGCCATTCCAAAACGAACTATTCAAACTAAGAAATCTTAATGGATCTCTTATCTGAAGAAACCATTCAGAAACACCACTTTGTATTCTTTTAGCTAAAATATACAATTTAGTATCATCATTAACCAACAGATCTTAATTATTCATCAGTCACCAGCAGAGACCAGACAAGTTTCCTCAAAATCTACAATAGATTGCTGAGTATAACTTTTCTCACTGTCATACCATAAAGGTCAAACCTTTAATAACCTCACTGTGCTTTTGCTACATAAACCATTTGTACATTTGTATGAACGATTCATAATAAAAGCTCAATCAAGTTCCAAAGTTGATCGTAGTAAGCTAGGAACAATCTTAGATCTATGGTCTAATGCTAAATTTCGAAATCGATATCAAATATCGTTTCCACTATAAGTTATAGGATAATTTTCTTCGATAAGAAAACAACAAAATCATTAAGTATCAAATACTTTGCTAATGATTCTGACATCCTATAGCACTTATATGGAAGTAATTTAAGGGTATTTTCATCTTATTAATTATGTTGTTCCATTTATAGTTTATCACCGTATGTGACTTCAATAAGTCAAGTCTTTTCTACAATAGTCAACAACCAATGTTACACAAAAGTAATAAACAATTTTATTACTCGAGATCGTAGAAAATATTCTATCAAATAGAATACAATATTCTATTAAATAAAATAAATGATAAACTTCTACTCGTACCTCCGAGGCGCAAGTAATATCAATTAGATAACCATTATACAAAAGATAGATTCAAATCTCAAACTTTTCAAGATTCGAATTTTCTACTTATACATATCATATACGTAACTGTAGAAACTAATGGAACATTAATTAAAATGATGAATTAGTGTTACTGGAGCATAACCCCAAGAGTATTGAAACTAATTCGGTAACTCTCAATATCAAATGAATCAAATCATATAAGATTCAATTTCTTCCATCAATCAATTCCATCAATATGGAATCGTGGAAGAATAATATTGATGTAAGAATTATATTCTTCGAATAACCTTAGAACTTATTGCCATAAATTCATATGTTTGATCGTATCAAACATCTTTGAACAATTCAAAGATTCACGATGAATCTTAAAGATACAATTTTCAAAACTTTTAGATCGAATATTTTTGAACAAGTCAAAATATTCTATATGCGTTTCATCAGAAACACGTAACTAAGTCACGACAGTTCATTAACTAAGTTACGAAGTAAATAAAACTACCTTAAGCAATTTTCAATTCATTAAATTACATACATCCAATGTATCAATTTAATAAATTTTCTGGTCTAATGACAGTTATTGGTTAAATGAGATTTAGTCACTTTCCCGAATACAATATTCGTTAAATGAATAAGGATATGTGGTGTGATCTCATATCAGACCATCCTTTACTATATGGAATAAGCATCCAATACTTAAGTGATAAAATCTCATAAAATAATGTTCTAAGTTATTTACTTAACCGAATATTTTTCTGAATTTTATCTATTCGTTAATGACACTTCTAGTCATTTTAAAATATGTAACAATTGTTTACAAAGAACAAGTAACTATCAAATAGTTGCAAGTTCTGATATCAAATATCGAAACAATCATTCAACTATATTTTAAATAACTAGACGGGAGATCTGATATCCAATATCTACAGTTGTCGTATTATGAAAATCAATATTTTCTATACACAACTATATGCATCTTCTTTCTTTAGCTTTATTATTTACTTTCAAATTATTTACAACATTTGCAAATAATCGGAAACAAATAGTGTCTGACATATGACCTCTGAATGTCATTAAAGCCAAAAATATCATTATTAGATAAACAAATACCTAATGGGGTTTTCTTCAATGCCAGTGAAGAATCTCGAGACGTGAACCAATTCATGTCAATCTTTACTGCATAAGAAACTATTCTGTGTAGAATGATTATATCAATATCTATTATAATCTAGAACCTATTCTAGAAATCTGCAACCATAATTGAAGTCAGAAAACATATATATAATATGCATGCAGTGGATAAAAGTTTAATTCTATCAAATAAATAGAATAAGGAACAACATGAGCGACAATTTACATAATATTACACACCACATAAGTTAAGGATTTTTAACTTAGCAGTGCCTCCCACCATTTTACATAATACCGTAATCCCCAACGGAAACAAGAATTCAATAATTAAATTGAATTCCATAATGGGAAGTGGACCCCATGAATATATTTCGACTCACAGCTTTGACACGTTCTCGCCTACGTATATTCATTAGGTAGACAACTCATTGTCAATCACACTCACTGTGACTCATAGGTTCGGTCTTGATCGTTTCTCGTTATGACAGCTTTGGCATGTTCACAATGAGGCGTATCAATGTTAAACTTGTCAATGACAAACTCAAGCTACCGATGTAGTCCTGACAGCTTTGGCACGTTCAGGATTTCCATTTTCACTTGAATTTGTCTCTTATCATATAAGTTCTACCGGCGCAAATGAACTACCTTCAACTATAACTGCAAAGCCTTGGCACGTTACAGCCATAGCATCATGAAAACATTTACATCCGTATTGACAAGGCGGACGAAGAAATAAGTATTCATAATACTAGTCACTTTCTTAAAAACTTATTTAAATTGGGGATTTTCCAACAAAAAATGCTTTTACTTTATTTAATCAAATTAAATAAATAAATGCATGTATAAATTAATGATTAAACTAAACATTGAATTTTAGAGGACTATTCATATCAGGCGTCTAGGATCAAACTCGCTATGATACCATTTTGTCGGGGGTCTAATCAGAGAGGCGTAGCGGAAGGAGCGCAGTTCGGGCGAAATCGTAGTTTAAAATTTTTAAACTTACGAATAAATTATTTAATATCCAATATTAATAATTCATTCATTTTTCACCTAAACATATTTTCGATATCATATAACGACATAAATGATATAGAAACATCGCGAAACTTTTACGAAAATATTTTTCCGCAAAATAGCATAAAACGCATTTCCGGCCGAACCGACGGACCAATGTTCATGGGGGTTGCCCAGGTCAGGCCCCAAAACATTGGACAGTTCGTGGGCTGCCTGAACAGTGACAAGTTCGCTGTTTGGGCAGCCGTTACCCGGTAACGCCATTTTTTCGCCGTTTTCGCATATTTTCTCTCCGAAACAATTTCCGATAAATATTTTTCTTGGGCAATTGAAATAAACTAATTTATTCTAATCACTCAATAAAATAAAAACTGAATTTTTATCAGAAAAATCAGATTTATCATTAATTGCAATAAGACCTCAAAAGTTTGCAATTTAATCATTTTAGTTTTTAAATATGTCAATTACATTTTTAATTGATTCCAAATCAATCCCAAAATAATTTTTACAATTTTGCAACAAAACCAGAAACTTTTTCAGATTTGTGCAAACTGCCCAGTAATTTTCCAGAATTACGAAACAGCCCCTGAACTTTTGATTAATTGTAATTTGGCCCAATTGTTCAAAACACATCAAAATCAAATCCAATCAATCCCAAATTTGACACACATCAAATATACATCAATTATATCATATATATGAAAAGCCCCAAAATTTGAATGGGTTAAGAACCCTAATTTCATAAATTACTCAAATTGGGCAATTTACATTAAATTGATAAAATTCATTACTTTAATCTTTCAATTACCACACCAATCAAGTCTCACCATCATGAAACAACTCAAGAACAATTCTAGGTCATTTATGAATGGCTAAACAACTATAGAATGACAACTTTAATTTCTAATTAATTTATTTAAGCTTAATTACACTAATAAGCTCATAAATTAATCATACATGCATAACACCCTCAAACAAGCTTCCAACAAATTTAATTACAAACTTAAAGAGTAGAGAAACAAACTTAACAACACAATTTGAAGTGAAGAATAATAGAAACATTTTCTATGTAGAAGAAAGTGTAAGAAACTTACAAAAATTCCAAAATTTTGGCTTTGTTCTTGTTTTCTTTCTTCAATTTTCTCTCAACTCTCTTTAATAATTTTGTTGAAGTTGACTTAGTGTGAAAAATAAATCAAAATAATTTTGATATACAAATTTCACTAATTTCGAAATTATTGATAACAAAAAATAAATAATAATTATTTTTTTTTTCAAAAATCATTGGCACACATTTTACAAAATTAAAGTTAACATTTATCTTTAATAAAGCAAACAAAATGTGTTCCAATGGTTTCATGCCATTTCCAAGCTTAATCATTAAAAATGATATTTACTTATTAATTATTTAATTATTAACAATTAAATAATAAATATAAATATATTAAATATATGTATTATATTTACTTTAAATATCTCAAATACATATATAATGATATATGTAAAGTATCACAAATAGATATTTTATTAATGTATATTTAATAAAATCAAGTATTAAATACAAATACACATTAATTCGGAAATGACCGTTAGGTCCCGATCGCATGTATTTTTCGTTTAACCATTAAACGAGTTATAAATAATCAGTATTATTCATAACAGTTGCTCTATTGCTCTACGAGTATATTTCATTAGTGAGACTCTCTAGATTCAGGCATATCCGTCACGAAATCCAATTTCGTGTCCATAATTCATCCACTCGTAAATTATGACGACCGCAGATAAACTCACTGAATCATACAGGTCGAGGTCACTGCATACGTATAATCCCTCCGCCACAGGTATCCGGATTATCCCAGAGATATAGATATAAACGTCAAATCTCTTTAGGAATAATCTCGTCGACGTATCAATTAGCAATCTCTAAATAACATTCGGAACTCACTTCCGAAGTATACTATGGCCATAGATTTAACAAATTTCTAATCACAAATGGACTACATATGCTCTATACACAGAAATGACGGATTCTTTCTTGATACACACAGGATATCATGAGCATGAGTCCACACCCAATGAACAGACGGAGGTCTGATCTAAATAGATCGGTGACGTGACTGCCATCTAAGTGTGGAGGATAACTCATATATCCACATTGGTATCTCAAGTCAAAGAATCACTATGCTACTAACCCAACGAGAGAAAATTCATATTGACATTGGTGTACCATCTATTAGGAAATCTTCGGTGACTCGTTTAGTGTATATCAAATAAACACCTACACGTCTATACGAGTCTCCCAATACTCATGGTTCATTGGGATAAACCATCGGACCAAGTCGGATATACGACATGTACTGGTCTCAACAGATTTTACTAACCGACATGTGTCAGTAAATCTTGACCAGAAACTTAATTTATGGATATACAACTTATAGTGACACTTCCCAATGTCAATTACAAGCTATGTTGTAACTGTGCATTACGTTGTAAATCATAGGGTCTTTGTCTAATATATATACATATCACTGAACTAAATTTAGTTCCAATATAATCAATCTAATCGAAATTAGATCGAATACGTATATAAAAGACAAGAGATGCTTCCATCAAAATAGTAATATTATGGAAAATGTATTGCTCGTATTCATGAATCGAATATAAATACGATCGGGATTGGCGCTCAGAGCACCAACCCCAACAAATACATCTAGTAAATTTCGAACCTGAAAAAGCAAACCACTAAAGCCAATATTTTTACCATTTAAGCAACACCTTAGGGTTTATGCAGGCATTTCTTGCTAAAACAAGATGGAATTGGATAAATATACGTTCCATTACTTCATACTTTTCTTGCATTTTTATGCTTCCATGTTCATGATCATCAATCAGTTTTTGAAAATTTACAGAGTAAAATAAACACCTTTTGAATTGGTTGAAAGTCTCATTACCCAATCATCCACGAGCAAGAGGATCAATGACATAGTCAGAAAATTGATTTGAAGCAAAATTTGATTTTCACGAAAAATGTTAAATACTTTTTATTTTAATGGGGCAAATCAAATTATCTCATTAACAAAAAATATATATATATATATATTTTATATTTATAAGATATATTTTAACAAATTTTCATATTGAGCGGGACAACTACCCCACTTCATTCTACGTAGCTCCACCAATAAAGAGGTGTTACACATATATTATATTATTACATATATTACCAATTTACCTCGAGATCACTCGATATTTTTTTTTGAATCATTGGAAACTCTGCCGCCAAACCACAACTTCCGGGCTTAAACGGAGCCGCTAAAATCCCCAACTGTCTCAGGCTATTACAAGAAACGCATTCACTATATTCGAACCTAGGACCTCAATGTGAGATGTTGAACTCTATACCACCAAGTCACGTTCATTGGACAAGATCATTCAATACTAGAATATATAAATTAATTTTCATTGAACCCAAAAATAAAAAATAAAAAATTACCAATACCTCGTCCACAATAAGGTTTAATAACAACCAACATTGCAATGTAACCTCTAAACGTGTTGTAAAATATGTGTCATCAAACAGTAATATAACTTGCAATCAAACAGATCAAAACAACAAAATTAGGTCTAGATGCATGAAACCCTAAAACCAGAAAACCATTAAAACAAACCAGAAAATGTAGATCACAGAATTGTCCAAGTCGAGATGATCTCTGTCCTTAAGAACTTATTGGCTCCGTCACGGGTGCTTTACGGATTCATTTTGCCAACGTTCTCCCAGGATTACTTGGAATCTTCTTGTTCAAGGAGCACTCCTTAACAAGTGTATGAACTAGGAATATGATGAAACTCTCTTAAAAAAACAAAGGAAAACAATGTCTCTTCCTTAGCAAAAATCGGATATTTTTCTCTATGTGTATTTTGGATATCAAGCCTTCTTATATAAGGCATGGAAGGTGCCAATAGGGCACCCTTTGGGATGAGGTGCAACCCCCCAAAGGGTTGTACCCCTCACAAGCACCCAATCCAATCCAAAAGACAGAATTACCCTTAATGAAGAATTTCCTACAATCCCCCACAATTCTTCAAATATCCACGGAGACATTTGAGAGAGTTACCATGAACTAAAGCTGCATCGAAATAGGTAGCTTTCGCCTTGAACCTTTCCTAGTGAGTGACAATCGGATTTACTTGGCAAACCAGTGACCCATAGTCTTGAACTGTTCTGCCGTTGGTGTAAACCAAGACAATTGCCAACACACAGCTTTAATTCGACCATTTTCCCGTTCTACGGTTGTGTTCATTTTGGCCCTGAACAACGGTCCTGGATTCATCAAGCACTTTAGGGTAACCCGCCTTTAAGGATTCCCATGGAAGCGGCCTCACTTCTTACTTGAAATATGTGATATACTATGAAGAGGTAATCTGTCTTTACCCCCATTAGGACTCATCTCCTAATATAGTGATCATTAAAAGCCTTAGCTTATCCTAACCAATGACAGACAGCACTCAGCGTCATTATCGGAATGGGAAAGAGTACGAAACTCTTCAGTGCTCGTTTTGAATTGCACAAAGTTTCTGTTGTCCCTTTTGAACCTAGATCTTGGGATCTCCAGTCAGCTAGGTTGGGTTTCCACAGTGACAATTCTTAGATTATAGGCTTCAAGCCCATTCCCCTCGATGACTTCTCAACTTGCTCTCGAGGTAAACCTTTAGTTAGTGGATCCGCTAGGTTTTCCTTCGACCTGACATAATCGATCGTTATTATGCCACTTGAGAGCAGTTGACGTATGGTATTATGTCTCCGACGTATATGTCGAGACTTACCATTATACATTGTATTTTGGGCTCTCCCAATCGCCGATTGGCTATCACAATGTATGCTAATCGCTGGCACCGGTTTGGCCCAACTAGGAATATCCTCCAGGAAGTTTCTAAGCCATTCTGCTTCTTCCGCTGTTTTGTCTAACGCTATGAACTCTGATTCCATAGTAGACCGGGCAATACATGTTTGCCTCGAGGATTTCCATGACACGGCTGCATTACCAAGTGTGAAAACAAATCCACTCGTGGATTTGGAATCCACCGTATCAGATATCCAGTTAGCATCGCTGTAACCCTCTAGTACAACGGGATATCTCTCGTAGTGTATTTTGAAGCTTCTCTCAGATCTCGATACCTCAAAACTCTTACTATGGCTTTCCAGTGGTTGTGTCCTGGATTGCTCGTATATCTGCTAAGCCGATTCACAGCTTGAGCGATATCAGGTCGCGTGCAATTCGTGAGATACATCAGACTTCCATGATTCTCGAATACTCCAATTGCGAAATGCTTGAACCAGTATTCTTTGATAAATGAAGAGTTAGGTCTACAGGGGTTCTAGCCACGTTTAGATCCCCTTTGATATATTTATCGAGTATCTTTTCAATATAATGAGTCTGTGATAATATATATCCGTCTGATGTCCTAGAAATCTTTATTCCTAGGATCACATCAGCTATCCCCATATCTTTCATATCAAATCTGCTGGATAACACGTTTTTGGTAAACTTATCATTTCATGATTACTACCAATTATCAGCATATCGTCTACATAGAGACACACAATGACATATCCTTTTTGAGTTGATTTGGTGTACACACACTTATCACACTCATTGGTTTTAAACCCATTTGACAACATTTCTTTGTCAAATTTCTCATGTCATTGTTTCGGTGCTTGTTTTAATCCGTACAAGGATTTTACAAGTTTGCACACCTTCTGTTTTTGTCCAGGAACACTAAACCCTTCTGGTTGTTCCATGTAAATCTCTTCATCCAATTCACCATTCAAGAATGCCGTCTTTACATCCATTTGATGTATTTCAAGACCAAATATAGCTGCTATGGCTATGAGCATTCTTATCGATGTGATGCGAGTCACCGGTGAATAGGTGTCAAATTAATCGAGACATTCCTTTTGTCTATAACCTTTTTATGACAAGTCTTGCCTTATACTTATCTATTGATCAATCCGTTTTCATCTTCCTTTTGAATATCCATTTGTAGCCCAGCGGCTTACAACCTGGCGGAAGATCAACCAACTCCCAAGTATGGTTCTGTAGGATTGAATCAATCTCACTGTTATAGCCTCTTTCCAAAGAGGTGCCTCCGGAGAAGTCACAGCTTCTTTATAACTTTGAGGCTCATTTTCTAACAAGTATGTTAGAAAATCGGGACCAAACGACTTAGACTTTCTAGCTCTTTTGCTACGTCTAGGCTCGATTGTCTCAGCATTTACACGTTGATCTGATTCTTGGTCAACTTGATCACTGTCCTCGACAGTATCAATTGTTCTTTTGAGAGACCCAGTTATTTGTCTTTCCTTACAAGGAAACGTCTCTTCAAAAAATATCACATTCCTTGATTCAATTATCATATTTTGATTGATGTCAGGAATCTCCGACTTGTGTACCAAGAATCGATACGCACTACTGTTGTGAGCATATCCAATGAATACACAGTCAACAGTTTTGGGTCATATTCTAACCTTCTTAGGTTTAGGAACCATTACTTTGGCAAGACACCCCCACACTTTGAGGTATTTGTAGGAAGGTACGAAACCTTTCCACAATTCATATGGTGTCTTGTCAAGTCTTCTGTGAGGAAGCTTGTTCAGAACGTAGTTCGCGGAAAGCAAAGCTTCCCCCCACAAGTTCTGGGGTAGACCCGAACTTGTCAACATGGCATTCATCATTTCCTTCAACGTTCGGTTTTTGCGCTCCGCAATTCCGTTCTGTTGAGGAGAATAGGAGCAGTGGTTTCGTGAATAATTCCGTGCACAGAACAATATTCACCGAATGGTGAAACATATTCACCTCTTCTATCACTCCTGATTCTTTTGATTTTCTTGCCAAGTTGATTTTCAACTTCGCTCTTATAGTGCACAAAGCTCTCAATGGCTTCTGCTTTGCTTCTCAGCAGGTACACATAACAGAACCTTGTGCTATCATCGATAAAAGTGACAAAGTACTTTTTACCACCTCTTGTTTGCACAATATTCATGTCACATACATCGGTATGTACAAGTTCTAGCGGTTCAGAACTACGTTCTATAGAATGAAATGATGTTCTATGCATTTTTGCTTCAACACATGCTTCACACTTATGTTGGCTATCAATTGCAAATTTAGGTATAAGGTCCATGTTAATTAATTTACGCATGGTATCATAATTAACATGTCCTAACCTCCCATGCCATACATTTTGTGACACAATAATATAAGCAGACGAACTAGCTTTATTAATAGCACGATTAACAGTCATTACATTTAGCTTGAAAAGGCCCTCAGTTAGGTATCCTTTTCCTACATACATATCATTATTAGTCAATACAAACTTGTCAGAAACAAATACAAGCTTAAAACCAGCCTTACTAAGAAGAGAGCCCGAGACTAAGTTCTTCCGAATATCTGGAACGTGCAGTACATTCTTCAATGTTAGCTCCTTTCCGGATGTCATCTTCAGAACCACTGTGCCTTGTCCAACCACCTGAGAGGTAGACGAGTTTCCCATTGTAAGATGATCGCCGCCATCGACCTTCTGGTACATGGAAAACATCTTACTGTCTGCACAGATATGACGAGTAGCCCCAGTGTCTACCCCCATTCTCTCGGATTCCCAACTATGTTGGCTTCGGTTACCACTGCTGATAGTTCCATCTCTGAGATATCATCAGGCAGCTGCTCGCCTTCAGTAACATGGGCCTCATATTTCTTTTTCTTGCCCTTGTCCTGAGACTTTTTGTTCCTGCAGTCCTTTGACATATGACCGCTCTTTCCACAGTTGTAGCATTTTCCCTTGAACTTCTTGTTCCCAGAGTCAGCTCCACTGTTCTTTCTCTTTTTGCTACCCTTTACACCTTCGATGATGTTGGCCTTAGACTCCAGAGTCTTGTAGCTGGCCTTCTCGGACATCCTGTTGTCCTCCTCGATTCTCAATCGAACACTGAGGTCTTCAAGGCTCATCTGCTTCTTTTTGTGTTTCAGATAGCTCCTGAAGTCCTTCCATGATGGAGGCAACTTTTCAATTATGGCGGCAATTTGAAACGTCTCACAAAGTTTCATTCCCTCATCCAATATTTCATGAATGATCAATTGCAGTTCACCCAACTGAGACATCACCGTCCTTGAATCTACCATCTTGTAGTCCAGGAACCTACCCACGACAAATTTCTTTTGTCCGGCATCTTCAGTTTTATACTTCTTCTCGAGAGATTCCCAGAGAATCTTCGCAGAAGTCATGCCTTGGTACACATTGTACAGGGTATTGTCAAGACCACCCAAAAGGTAGTTCTTGCATAAGAAGTCTCCAGACATCCAAGTCTGTTCTCGCTCTACCTTGGCTAAATCAGATTCACCTTCCACAGGACCCGGAGGATCTTTGAGGAATTTAGCCAACTGGAGAGTTGTCAGGTAGAACAGCATTTTGCTCTGCCACTGTTTGAAATTTGCCCCACCAAATTTCTCCGGTTTTTCTCCGTGAGAGACCGGTACCGTGATATTTCCGCTAGCCATATGTAACTGGAAAATCAACAGGGTCAATTAGTCTACGAAAGACAAATTGCACAACGATCAACGAATGACCTTGCTCAAAGTGATATACGATAATGTAGATATATAAATGTCAATCAAGATTGGATGTAATTACTTGTGTAAAATTACACTTTAAATTCTCAACCAATTATACAACACACAATTAATTTCACCTTTACCACTATGTGTATGCTTGTGATAATTGAACAACTTAATAATAACTTGAATCTATACTACCAAGATTAATGTGTTTACAGTATATGACTAACCGAGTTAATATTAATTAAAGTTTGCAGTTTATGATACTTACAAGACAAAGTCGTTAGTGTCACGTTCGTATCTACGTTCGAACGAGACTGTCCAGTGTGTGTGCGTTCGTGTTGCATTTGATAACGCGTTCGAACGAGGTGTTTCCAGAGAGTTCACGTTCGAGTAGCGTTTGATAACGCGTTCGAACGAAGTGTTTCCAGAGAGTTCACGTTCGAGTAGCGTTTGATAACGCGTTCGAACGGTGTGATTCCAGAGAGTTCACGTTCGTATAGCGTTCGTGAACGCGTTCGAACGGAACGATTCCAGAGAGTTTACGTTTGAGTTGCGTTTAGGACGCGTTCGAACGTTCTAAGGCAGAAGGCTTGCGTTCGAGTTGCGTTTGAAGACGCGTTCGAACGTTCTAACGAAAGTTCAAATATTTAGCCTTCGCATGCGTCGGGCGTTCGAACGCCCTACAGGTTTTTCATGCACAGTTCGTATTTTCCAGAAAATATTCAAACCCTAACATGCGAATTACTATCTAATAACATTAAAGCAATAAGTTCTTAAGATTGTTGTAAAATATGTGTCATCAAACAGTAATATAACTTGCAATCAAACAGATCAAACAACAAAATTAGGTCTAGATGCATGAAACCCTAAAACCAGAAAACCATTAAAACAAACCAGAAAATGTAGATCACAGAATTGTCCAAGTCGAGATGATCTCTGTCCTTAAGAACTTATTGGCTCCGTCACGGGTGCTTTACAGATTCGTTTTGCCAACGTTCTCTCAGGATTACTTGGAATATTCTTGTTCAGGAGCACTCCTTAACAAGTGTATGAACTAGGAATATGGTGAAACTCTCTAAAAAAACAAAGGAACACAATGTCTCTTCCTTAGCAAAAATCGGATATTTTTCTCTATGTGTATTTTGGATATCAAGCCTTCTTATATAAGGCATGGAAGGGTGCCAATAGGGCACCCTTTGGGATGGGGTGCAACCCCCCAAAGGGTTGTACCCCTCACAAGCACCCAATCCAATCCAAAAGACAGAATTACTCTTAATGAAGAATTTCCTACAAAACGTACATCGATGCTCTCCCATTTTACACTAGGGGTGTTCGCGGTGCGGTTCGGGTCGGTTTTTTTCATTTTTCACTTCAAATCGCGTGGGTTGGCGGTTTGGGAAATTAGAAACCGAAACCGTAAATTTGATAAGGAAAACTGCGGCGGTTCGGGGTTGGTGGTTTAGCGGTTTGGGCGGTTCGGGTCGGCGGTTTGGATTATAATTTTTTTTAAGGAAATTTTATGTCTTTTCACATAATAATTAAAGAGAAAAATACATAATTTTCATTTATACATTACATATTGTCATATGATCATTAAATATCTTAAAATTTCATGGTTAAAAAAGAAGAAAAATATAAAATAATATCTAATTTGAACGCGGGTCGGCGGATTAGGCGGTTCGGATCGCGGTTTAGTCAAAATTTACGGTTTTAGCGGTTCGGGTCGCAGTTGGGTCAAAACCACACACCGATCCGAAATTTACGGTTCGGTTCCTACTGACCCAAAATTATTATTATTTTTTCAAACCGCGCAGTGCGGTTCGGGTTGGTACGGTTCGGATCTAATTACAATTTGACCCGAAACTGTGATCACCCATATTTTACCCACAACAGTCCCCCACACATTTACCCTTGTGAAATGCCTATCACATCAAATTTATATTTTTTTTAAAAAAAAAAACCCATTACTTAAAATTGCTAAATAAATGAAATTTAAGAAGTTAAAGAAATTGGGTGGTACCAAGAAAGAAAGTTGTGGCCAGAGATAGACGAAGTAACGGTAAGTGAAAATGGAGTAGGGTTCACTGAGTTCTTGATCGACGAGATTCATGATCAACGGCAGGTGATGCTCGCCGCCGTATCTTACGTACTCTATCTCTGATTGATGGGTCGAACTCCGCTTTGTGCATTCTTGCATCTTCTTCTTCCATTATTTCTCTCAGTTCGATTCTGCGCGTGGCTTCAAGAAGAGAAGCAGCGAGATGTTATCTATTTTACTAAATAACCCTACACTTATTCTGAATACACCCAGCATTTACTTGATTACACTGTTTCTAGTTATGGGCTTGATATGGATTGGGCTATTAACACTAGGGCTAGTTGGGCCTCTGAAGTATTAGTTGTAACCATTTTTTTTTTCATTTATGTTGTATTTGGAATTGAGTTAGCATAAGCATGTAAAAAAAAAAAAAAAAAAAAAGAAACATACAAATCTAGTAAATATTGGTTACATTTTTTAATATAATATAACATGTGATTTTTATCTTTCAATTAGAGTCACGCTATTGGCCCACAGGCTTCCTAGGATGATTATCCATCTGCTTCATTTATTAGTCGTTCGAATATTGAACAAGTAATGGTCTAAAAAATCAATTCGGATTCTACCCAACCCTAATTTAAAATCAAAATAAAAGTTAAGGTTTGCTCTATTTAATTTCTCTTTTATCTTTTTCTTAGAACAAATAAATAGAAATGTAAACAGTCTGGTACTTATCACATACTTAAATAATAACTATAATCAAAGTCACTAAAAATTATCTTAAAATGAGCTGATATTTATTCGATTAATAGTAAAGAATATATTATATAAAAAATATATAAATAAATTAGTGTTCACTAGATGAATGTCAATATGTCATATAGCAATATACCTTATTTTGAATACACCTTTTTTGACAAATTTTCATACTTTATTAAGTATGTATTTGCTTTCTAACATGCTTCTCTTTTTTGCTATATTTGTTAAGAAAAATTATATATTTGTCAAATACATTGTTAAGTTATAAATTTTAAAAAATATTTGTTAAGATTTTTTTTTAAAATTAAACTCTTGCATCAAAATCACAATATTTTGTCATTTAAAAATACTCCGAATTTTAATTTTTTAAAGCCAACTTATGCATACAAAAAAAGTTCTTAATATACAACCCGAGGATAAGATGAAATTTTCAATATACTATAAATGTACATTTTCCAATACAATTATGTATATGATCCATCAAGCTTGGTCACCGGAATTTTTTTATTATAATATCAAAATAATTTAATGACCAAATACCTCAATTTTTTGTAGTGTAATATTATGATATAATTAAATATAAAAAAATATATATAAAAAAAACTATCTTAAAATTCAAAGATATCATGGCCCCTTGTGATCTATTCATTATTGAATCAGATTTCATGACTGTTATGTGGTAGGTATCTAGGGAGAGATTGGAAGTAAATATTCTGGATTATTCAAGATATTGTTCTACTGATATATGGTGTCTTATCTCCATTTTCAGATTTAACATGTGTCTAGGATTGAAGTCTCATTTATAGGAGGGTAGATGAATTTCTAGATTTAACATGTGTCTAGTTCCAATAGATGTGGTTTGATGGATAAGATTCATGATCTTAATTTGAGGTATTGAATTTGAATTCATAAAGTACGTTTTTTTATAAGAATCTGGGAGTCGGAGGTTTTACCTACTCTTCTTAACCCGGAAGAGGTGGTTTGATGACGGAATTTCTAACGATTTAAAAAAAAAATAAAAAATAAAAGATAACGGTAAGGATTTGCTTAAGATTCATGAATATTCAAACATTTTACATTGATTATCGAGATCTAACAAAAATCTTTTCTTTTGTTTTAATTTAGAACTGATTATGAAAATATATTTCAACTTATACATATGTGAAATTAGTACATCTTAGCAGAGATGTAGTTAAAACGGTTGATTTTTTTTTTTTTTTTTTTAAATGAGTGTAGGAAATTGACGTGGATAAGCATTAGGTGGAATAAAAAAAAAAAAAAATTTGAGAAATTCCCAAATTACCCATAATAACAGTAATAAAACGGCTAATTCACTACAAAAATTATGCCCTTTAGCGTCGAAACTAATTGACGTCAAAAGCCAAACTTTCGACGCAAATGTAACTTAGCGTCGAATTAATTAGACGCAAAAATTGGACGCCCAAACATGGACGAGAACAATATTTAGCGTCGAACTAAAGAGATTCGACGCTAAAAACTCTGTTTGCGTCCAATTTATTTCGACGCTAAAAAATAGACTTTTAGCATCGAAACGAAACGGCGCTAAAGTATATTAAAAAAATAATATTTGTATACTTACACAGCGGTGATATTTTTCTATTAGCGTCGAATATAGTCGACGCCAAAAACACATTTAGCGTCGACTAGTTTGACGAAAATAGTTAACAAATGTGTTTTTAAAAAAAATATTAATTTACTACTTTTTGGTCTAAAATAATTATTTTAATATTTTAATTATTTGAAAAAAAATTCTTGATTAATAACACAATTACGAAATATTATAATAATTATTTTATTATTAATGATTTTTTTTAAAATACATATTATATTAAAACTATTTGTTCAAAATGTTTATACAAATAGATATAAATTTTATTGCTACTGTGATGGGGGCGCTCGAGCCAATGCACCCTGACTGAGTGAGGCCTCCAACATCTGCCGGAAAGCCTGCATCTGCTGTTCGAACTGCTCCAACTTCTTATCGTGGTCCACATTGACCTGTTGTAGCTCCTCTTAGTCTTCTTCAGTTCGCCTTGGGTGGTGACTAGTTGGACTTCGGTGGTGGCTAGCCGGTCTTGGGCGGTGGCTAACTGGTCTCGAAGAGAGGAGACATCATCCGAATAAACAGTATTGCGTGCAGATGACGTCGGCTTCTTACGAGTGCCAAGGCCGACGTTGTAAGCTATCTGATTCTTGAAAACCAATTGCGACAACTGCTCATCTGGTATCGGGTCGGACCATATCTCCAAAGTTTGATGTTGGAGTTCCATCATTTCGTTCTGTTTAAAACAATAAGTTAATGTTAGAATTTGAAAAAAAAACATATATAATAATTATTATTTTATTTTAAAAACTGAAACTTACTTACATAGCAGCGTTCAACTTTTTCATTTATCCATTTGTTTTTCTCATTGTAGCGTCACTCGGAAAAAATCTGGAAATGATTGCACCTCACATGTGCTACTCTGTTAAAAACAGAAAATACATTTAGTATTATTCCACATTAGTAAAAATAGTGAACTGTTACATTTACGTTATGATATATTTACCTCAGAATATTCGGCACGATGTTGGATAAATGACTTCGAACCTCCACGGTGGTTAAAACGCAAGTGACTTCGATTTTCGGCATTTGCGTGACATATATCCTGCATTTAACAATACTGTAAGTATCGAAAACAAAGAAAATTATAAATTTCCATTTATTTTAAAATTTACCTCGTGTTTCCTGCTAGACCAAAGCTCACATAAGAAGGTCCAGTATTGCTCCTCTATAAAATCAGGTTTATGTTGTGGAGCATCCGAAGGTCCATGTTCGTCAAATATTGGTTTCAGGACTTTTGTCTTATAATCCATATAACTTTTCCCCATGTGGTAGTCAATATACTATTGGAATTCACTTTGGTCAAATCAAAGTCGAACCACTCCTACAGGAATAGCAACCGAGTAAAAATAAGTATCAAATAAAAATTTTAACTAACAAACAATATCAAAAACTTAATACCGTAAGGAAACTCACAAGTAGCGAAGAGTAGATCTGGTTGATTTTCGTCTCCCACGGTATCTTTATATCCAAGAAACATAGTTTTGATGAGCTTCAAACGAGCTGTAGCATCTATGGCTGTAGTAAATGCTGAATTATGTTGTCCGACTTGGCTTTGTCCATCATCTGATATTGCAATCCGATACGGTCGTGAGCCTTAACGTGCTTAGCCAACCCCAGGCCACGGGTGCGCCCTCGACCCTTCGCTGTACTCGACTCACCTGTGCTAGCAGAAACTCCATCAGGGCCAGTTGTCTTTGCTGATGTAGATGGAGTCGCATTAGCCCGTCTGCAATTGCCCGATGCCATATGCAAAAACACACAAAGTTCAGGTTTCCATCACAATATATTATTCGGAACATGAATTAAGAAACAAGTTTTAAAACATGAACTGAATTTTTTTTTTTAAAAAATACATATTATATTAAAACTATTTGTTCAAAATGTTTATACAAATGGAAATAAATTTTATTGCTACTGTGATGGGGGCGCTCGAGCCCAATGCACCCTGACTGAGTGAGGCCTCCAACATTTGCCGGAAAGCCTGCATCTGCTGTTCGAACTGCTCCAACTTCTTATCGTGGTCCACATTGACCTGTTGTAGCTCCTCTTAGTCTTCTTCAGTTCGTCTTGGGTGGTGACTAGTTGGACTTCGGTGGTGGCTAGCCGGTCTTGGGTGGTGGCTAGCCGGTCTTGGGCGGTGGCTAACTGGTCTCGAAGAGAGGAGACATTATCCGAATAAACAATATTGCGTGCAGATGACGTCGGCTTCTTACGAGTGCCAAGGCCGACGTTGTAACTGTCTGATTCTTGAAAACCAATTGCGACAACTGCTCATCTGGTATCGGGTCGGACCATATCTCCCGAGTTTGATGTTGGAGTTCCATCATTTCGTTCTGTTAAAAAAATAAGTTAATGTTAGAATTTGAAAAAAAAATAACATATATAATAATAATTATTTTATTTTAAAAACTGAAACTTACATAGCAGCGTTCAACTTCTTCATTTATCCATTTGTTTTTCTCATTGTAATGCGTAACTCGGAAAAAAATATGGAAATGATTGCACCTCACATGTGCTACTCTGTTAAAAACAAAATACATTTAGTATTATTCCACATTAGTAAAAATAGTGAACTGTTAAATTTTTCTTTATGATATATTTACCTCAGAATATTCGGCACGATGTTGGATAAATGACTTCGAACCTCCACGGTGGTTAAAACGCAAGTGACTTCGATTTTCGGCATTTGCGTGACATTTATCCTGCATTTAACAATACTGTAAGTATCGAAAACAAAGAGAATTATAAATTTCCATTTATTTTAAAATTTACCTCGTGTTTCATGCTAGACCAAAGCTCACATAAGAATGTCCAGTATTGCTCCTCTATAAAATCAAGTTTATGTTGTGGAGCATCCGAAGGTCCATGTTCGTCAAATATTGGTTTCAGGACTTTTGTCTTATAATCCTTATAACTTTTCCTCATGTGGTAGTCAATATACTATTGGAAATTCACTTTGGTCAGATCAAAGTCGAACCACTCCTACATGAATAGCAACCGAGTAAAAATAAGTATCAAATAAAAATTTTAACTAACAAACAATATCAAAAACTTAATACCGTAAGGAAACTCACAAGTAGCGAAGAGTAGATCTGGTTGATTTTGTCGTCTCCACGGTATCTTTATCCAAGAAACATAGTTTTGAGGAGCTTCAAACCGAGCTGTAGCACCTATGGCTGTAGTAAACGCTGAATTATGTTGTCCGACTTGGCTTTGTCCATCATTTGATATCTCAATCCGGATACGGTCGTGAGCCTTAACGTGCTTAGCCAACCCCAGGCCACAGGTGCGCCCTCGACCCTTCGCTGTACTCGACTCACCTGTGCTAGCAGAAACTCCATCAGGGCCAGTTGTCTTTGCTGATGTAGATGGAGTCACATTAGCCCGTCTGCGATTGTCTGATGCCATATGCAAAAACACACAAAGTTCAGGTTTCCATCACAATATATTATTCGGAACATGAATTAAGAAACAAGTTTTAAAACATGAACTGAATTTTTTTTAAAAAATACATATTATATTAAAACTATTTGTTCAAAATATTTATACAAATGGATATAAATTTTATTGCTACTGTGATGAGGGGCGCTCGAGCCCAATGCACCCTGACTGAGTGAGGCCTCCAACATCTGCCGGAAAGCCTGCATCTGCTGTGTTCGAACTGCTCCAACTTCTTATCGTGGTCCAACATTGACCTGTTGTAGCTCCTCTTAGTCTTCTTCAGTTCGTCTTGGGTGGTGACTAGTTGGACTTCGGTGGTGGTGGCTAGCCGGTCTTGGGTGGTGGCTAGCCGGTCTTGGGCGGTGGCTAACTGGTCTCGAAGAGAGGAGACATTATCCGAATAAACAGTATTGCGTGCAGATGACGTCGGCTTCTTACGAGTGCCAAGGCCGACGTTGTAAGCTGTCTGATTCTTGAAAACCAATTGCGACAACTGCTCATCTGGTATCGGGTCGGACCATGTCTCCCGAGTTTGATGTTGGAGTTCCATCATTTCGTTCTGTTTAAAAAAAAGTTAATGTTAGAATTTGAAAAAAAAACATATATAATAATAATTATTTTATTTTAAAAACTGAAACTTACATAGCAGCGTTCAACTTCTTCATTTATCCATTTGTTTTTCTCATTGTAATGCGTCACTCGGAAAAAAATATGGAAATGATTGCACCTCACATGTGCTACTCTGTTAAAAACAGAAAATACATTTAGTATTATTCCACATTAGTAAAAATAGTGTACTGTTAAATTTTACGTTATGATATATTTACCTCAGAATATTCGGCACGATGTTGGATAAATGACTTCGAACCTCCACGGTGGTTAAAACGCAAGTGACTTCGATTTTCGGCATTTGCGTGACATTTATCCTGCATTTAACAATACTGTAAGTATCGAAAACAAAGAGAATTATAATTTCCATTTATTTTAAAATTTACCTCGTGTTTCCTGCTAGACCAAAGCTCACATAAGAATGTCCAGTCTTGCTCCTCTATAAAATCAAGTTTATGTTGTGGAGCATCCGAAGGTCCATGTTCGTCAAATATTGGTTTCAGGACTTTTGTCTTATAATCCTTATAACTTTTCCTCATGTGGTAGTCAATATACTATTGGAAATTCACTTTGGTCAGATAAAGTCGAACCACACCTACAGGAATAACAACCGAGTAAAAATAAGTATCAAATAAAAAATTTTAACTAACAAATAATATCGAAAACTTAATACCGTAAGGAAACTCACAAGTAGCGAAGAGTAGATCTGGTTGATTTTCGTCTCCCACGGTATCTTTATCCAAGAAACGTAGTTTTGGAGGAGCTTCAAACTGAGCTGTAGCACCTATGGATGTAGTAAACGCTGAATTATGTTGTCAGACTTGGCTTTGTCCATCATCTGATATCTCAATCCGATAC
This sequence comes from Zanthoxylum bungeanum, assembly GCA_019454045.1. Classification (NCBI taxonomy): domain Eukaryota; kingdom Viridiplantae; phylum Streptophyta; class Magnoliopsida; order Sapindales; family Rutaceae; genus Zanthoxylum; species Zanthoxylum bungeanum. The sequence goes on along the minus strand of SKCR01053886.1, from coordinate 28,287 downwards.
GGTCGTGAGCCTTAACGTGCTTAGCCAACCCCAGGCCACGGGTGCGCCCTCGACCCTTCGTTGTACTCGACTCACCTGTGCTAGCAGAAACTCCATCAGGGCCAGCTGTCTTTGCTGATGTAGATGGAGTCGCATTAGCCCGTCTGCAATTGCCCGATGCCATATGCAAAAACACACAAAGTTCAGGTTTCCATCACACAATATATTATTCGGAACATGAATTAAGAAACAAGTAACAAACTAAAAAAATATAAATCCAAATCTTGATGTAAATCGTAAATTAAAGCTATGATATGGCCATGCTTAATTAGTGAATATGCAAGCATATGAGTAAATGAAATCAACAAATTGCATTACAATTATCTTATTTAGATAACTTTATAAAGAATTTAAATGTCTGCGCACTAAGCCTCAAAACAAATGTTAATGTATCTCACTTTGAATTTCAGTAGCTAGGATGCCAAAGCAATCACAAGTACAAAGCAGGTGCCCATGATACTACATGAACCCTCCTCATATAGAATAGGGATACATATTCACTGGTAGATATCAAGGAAGTTAAAGCAGAGCACAATAATTATATGACAAGTATCAGTTATTGCTACTCATGAAGCATGATGCTTCACCAAGCAACATTGTCACATCATGTGTAGCTCGAGCAAGTATGAAAGTAGTGACAAACTATTTGTAATAGATGTTAGCTCATGTGTATAATATTAGGCCATGTTATGGCAAGAACGAAAGTTCATTGATTTCAGAAAGATCATACAATGGTTCAAATATGGCCTAATGGGTTGCCACTGCTATAGAAATCTCTCCGTAAAATTTGGATAACCTGATCTTTGAGAAAGGTTAAGTTCTTATAGTCAAGTTCACTAGGTAAAGTTCTCATAAGCATGACAACAATTGCTTGTAGCACTGGTTTTGACACTATTCTCAGAAACATGTGAATTCATGATGAATTGAAGATTTTTTGCTTTCTATCAAACTTGTTCAAGACAAGAACATCAATTGCTTTTCCCTTCCCCCTTAAGCTTTAATTCCTCTCAAACATTTCATCGAACACCTCCAATGCACCCAATAAATTTCCCCAACTCATTAATCAAAATACGAAAAATATACACATAAAGCTTAAAATGTTGCATCAATAACATTATAGAGTGTTTGATGTGAAAACATACCTTTAAAGCAGGCGTCGTCTGGTGATTGGTGAGAGAAATGTTAATTTGTTGCGTGCTAACAGTAGAGAGCCGAGAAAGAATGTGAAACTGGTTTGGGATTTAAGGGACATTTAGCGTCGAAATAATTTACTTTTAGCGTCGAAACGAAACGACGCTAAAGTATATTAAAAAAATAATATTTGTATACTTACAGCGGCGATTTTTTACTATTAGCGTCGAATATAGTCGACGCCAAAAACACATTTAGCGTCGACTAGTTCGACGAAAATAGTTAACAAATGTGTTTTTTTTTTAAAATATTAATTTACTGTTTTTTGGTCTAAAATAATTATTTTAATATTTTAATTATTTGAAAAAAAATTCATGATTAATAACAAAATTACGAAATATTATAATAATTATTTTATTATTATAATGATTTTTTTTAAAATACATATTATATTAAAACTATTTGTTCAAAATGTTTATACAAATAGATATAAATTTTATTGCTACTGTGATGGGGGCGCTCGAGCCAATGCACCCTGACTGAGTGAGGCCTCCAACATCTGCCGGAAAGCCTGCATCTGCTGTTCGAACTGCTCCAACTTCTTATCGTGGTCCACATTGACCTGTTGTAGCTCCTCTTAGTCTTCTTCAGTTCGCCTTGGGTGGTGACTAGTTGGACTTCGGTGGTGGCTAGCCGGTCTTGGGCGGTGGCTAACTGGTCTCGAAGAGAGGAGACACATCATCCGAATAAACAGTATTGCGTGCAGATGACGTCGGCTTCTTACGAGTGCCAAGGCCGACGTTGTAAGCTATCTGATTCTTGAAAACCAATTGCGACAACTGCTCATCTGGTATCGGGTCGGACCATATCTCCAAAGTTTGATGTTGGAGTTCCATCATTTCGTTCTGTTTAAAACAATAAGTTAATGTTAGAATTTGAAAAAAAAACATATATAATAATTATTATTTTATTTTAAAAACTGAAACTTACATAGCAGCGTTCAACTTTTTCATTTATCCATTTGTTTTTCTCATTGTAATGCGTCACTCGGAAAAAATCTGGAAATGATTGCACCTCACATGTGCTACTCTGTTAAAAACAGAAAATACATTTAGTATTATTCCACATTAGTAAAAATAGTGAACTGTTACATTTTACGTTATGATATATTTACCTCAGAATATTCGGCACGATGTTGGATAAATGACTTCGAACCTCCACGGTGGTTAAAACGCAAGTGACTTCGATTTTCGGCATTTGCGTGACATATATCCTGCATTTAACAATACTGTAAGTATCGAAAACAAAGAAAATTATAAATTTCCATTTATTTTAAAATTTACCTCGTGTTTCCTGCTAGACCAAAGCTCACATAAGGTCCAGTATTGCTCCTCTATAAAATCAGGTTTATGTTGTGGAGCATCCGAAGGTCCATGTTCGTCAAATATTGGTTTCAGGACTTTTGTCTTATAATCCATATAACTTTTCCCCATGTGGTAGTCAATATACTATTGGAAATTCACTTTGGTCAAATCAAAGTCGAACCACTCCTACAGGAATAGCAACCGAGTAAAAATAAGTATCAAATAAAAATTTTAACTAACTCACAAGTAGCGAAGAGTAGATCTGGTTGATTTTCGTCTCCCACGGTATCTTTATCCAAGAAACATAGTTTTGAGGAGCTTCAAACCGAGCTGTAGCACCTATGGCTGTAGTAAATGCTGAATTATGTTGTCCGACTTGGCTTTGTCCATCATCTGATATCGCAATCCGGATACGGTCGTGAGCCTTAACGTGCTTAGCCAACCCCAGGCCACGGGTGCGCCCTCGACCCTTCGCTGTACTCGACTCACCTGTGCTAGCAGAAACTCCATCAGGGCCAGTTGTCTTTGCTGATGTAGATGGAGTCGCATTAGCCCGTCTGCGATTGCCCGATGCCATATGCAAAAACACACAAAGTTCAGGTTTCCATCACAATATATTATTCGGAACATGAATTAAGAAACAAGTTTTAAAACATGAACTGAATTTTTTTTTTTAAAAAATACATATTATATTAAAACTATTTGTTCAAAATGTTTATACAAATGGAATAAATTTTATTGCTACTGTGATGGGGGCGCTCGAGCCCAATGCACCCTGACTGAGTGAGGCCTCCAACATTTGCCGGAAAGCCTGCTTCTGCTGTTCGAACTGCTCCAACTTCTTATCGTGGTCCACATTGACCTGTTGTAGCTCCTCTTAGTCTTCTTCAGTTCGTCTTGGGTGGTGACTAGTTGGACTTCGGTGGTGGCTAGCCGGTCTTGGGTGGTGGCTAGCCGGTCTTGGGCGGTGGCTAACTGGTCTCGAAGAGAGGAGACATTATCCGAATAAACAATATTGCGTGCAGATGACGTCGGCTTCTTACGAGTGCCAAGGCCGACGTTGTAACTGTCTGATTCTTGAAAACCAATTGCGACAACTGCTCATCTGGTATCGGGTCGGACCATATCTCCCGAGTTTGATGTTGGAGTTCCATCATTTCGTTCTGTTTAAAAAAATAAGTTAATGTTAGAATTTGAAAAAAAAATAACATATATAATAATAATTATTTTATTTTAAAAACTGAAACTTACATAGCAGCGTTCAACTTCTTCATTTATCCATTTGTTTTTCTCATTGTAATGCGTAACTCGGAAAAAAATATGGAAATGATTGCACCTCACATGTGCTACTCTGTTAAAAACAGAAAATACATTTAGTATTATTCCACATTAGTAAAAATAGTGAACTGTTAAATTTTTCTTTATGATATATTTACCTCAGAATATTCGGCACGATGTTGGATAAATGACTTCGAACCTCCACGGTGGTTAAAACGCAAGTGACTTCGATTTTCGGCATTTGCGTGACATTTATCCTGCATTTAACAATACTGTAAGTATCGAAAACAAAGAGAATTATAAATTTCCATTTTTTTTAAATTTACCTCGTGTTTCATGCTAGACCAAAGCTCACATAAGAATGTCCAGTATTGCTCCTCTATAAAATCAAGTTTATGTTGTGGAGCATCCGAAGGTCCATGTTCGTCAAATATTGGTTTCAGGACTTTTGTCTTATAATCCTTATAACTTTTCCTCATGTGGTAGTCAATATACTATTGGAAATTCACTTTGGTCAGATCAAAGTCGAACCACTCCTACATGAATAGCAACCGAGTAAAAATAAGTATCAAATAAAAATTTTAACTAACAAACAATATCAAAAACTTAATACCGTAAGGAAACTCACAAGTAGCGAAGAGTAGATCTGGTTGATTTTCGTCTCCCACGGTATCTTTATCCAAGAAACATAGTTTTGAGGAGCTTCAAACCGAGCTGTAGCACCTATGGCTGTAGTAAACGCTGAATTATGTTGTCCGACTTGGCTTTGTCCATCATTTGATATCTCAATCCGGATACGGTCGTGAGCCTTAACGTGCTTAGCCAACCCCAGGCCACAGGTGCGCCCTCGACCCTTCGCTGTACTCGACTCACCTGTGCTAGCAGAAACTCCATCAGGGCCAGTTGTCTTTGCTGATGTAGATGGAGTCACATTAGCCCGTCTGCGATTGTCTGATGCCATATGCAAAAACACACAAAGTTCAGGTTTCCATCACAATATATTATTCGGAACATGAATTAAGAAACAAGTTTTAAAACATGAACTGAATTTTTTTTAAAAAATACATATTATATTAAAACTATTTGTTCAAAATATTTATACAAATGAATATAAAATTTATTGCTACTGTGATGGGGGGCGCGCTCGAGCCCAATGCACCCTGACTGAGTGAGGCCTCCAACATCTGCCGGAAAGTCTGCATCTGCTGTTCGAACTGCTCCAACTTCTTATCGTGGTCCACATTGACCTGTTGTAGCTCATATTAGTCTTATTCAGCCCGTCTTGGGTGGTGACTAGCTGGTATTCGGTGGTGGCTAGCCGGTCTTGGTGATGCTAGTCGGTCTTGGGTGGTGGTTAACTGGTCTCGAATAAAGGAGGCATTGTCTGAATAAACAGTATTGCGTGCAGATGACGTCGGCTTCTTACGAGTGCCAGACCGACGTTGTAAGCTGTCTGGTTATTGAAAACCAATTGCGACAATTGTTCATCTGGTATCGGGTCGGACCATGTCTCCCGAGTTTGATGTTGGAGTTTCATCATTTCGTTCTGTTTAAAAAAAATAAGTTAATGATAGAATTTGAAAAAAAAAAAATTAACATATATAATAATAATTATTTTATTTTAAAAACTGAAACTTATATAGCAGCGTTCAACTTTTTTATTTATCCATTTGTTTTTCTCATTGTAATGCGTCACTCGGAAAAAATCTGGAAATAATTGCACCTTACCTGTGCTACTCTGTTAAAAACAGAAAATACATTTAGTATTATTCAACATTAGTAAAAACAATGAACTGTTAAATTACGTTATGATATATTTACCTCAGAAATGTTCGGCACGATATTGGATAAATGGTTTCGAACCTCCACGGTGGTTAAAACGCAAGTGACTTCGATTTTCCCCATTTGCGTGACATTTATCCTACATTTAAACAACACTGTAAGTACCGAAAACAAAGAGAATTATAAATTTCCGTTTATTTTAAAATTTACCTCGTGTTCTTGCTAGACCAAAGCTCACATAAGAATGTCCAGTCTTGCTCCTCTATAAAATCAGGCTTATGTTGTGGAGCATCCGAAGGTCCATGTTCGTCGAATATTGGTTTCAGGACTTTTGTCCTATAATCATTATAATTTTTCCCCATGTGGTAGTCAATATACTGTTAGACATTCACTTTGATCAGATCGAAGTCGAACCACTCCTACAGAAATAGCAACCGAGTAAAAATAAGTATCAAATAAAAATTTTAACTAACAAAAATATCGAAAACTTAATACCGTAAGGAAACTCACAAGTAGCGAAGAGAAGAGCTGGTTGATTTCTGTCTCCCACGGTATATTTCTTCAAGAAACATAGTTTTAGGGAGCTTCAAACCGAGTTGTAGCACCTATGGCTATAGTAAACGCTGAATTATGTTGTCCGACTTGGCTTTGTCCATCATCTGATATCTCAATCTGGATACGGCCGTGAGCCTTAACGTGCTTAGCCAACCCCAGGCCACGGGTGCGCCTCGACCCTTCGTTGTACTCGACTCACCTGTGCTAGCAGAGACTCCATCAGGGCCATCTGTCTTTGCTGATGTAGATGGAGTCGCATTAGCCCGTCTGCGATTGCCCAATATCATCTGCAAAAACACACAAAGTTCAGGTTTCCATCACAATATATTATTCGGAACATGAATTAAGAAACAAGTTTTAAAACATGAACTGAATACTTAAGTGGAAATCACAAACTAAAAAAATATATAAATCCAAATCTTGATGTAAATCGTAAATTAAAGCTATGATATGGCCATGCTTAATTAGTGAATATGCAAGCATATGAGTAAATGAAATCAACAAATTACATTACAATTATCTTATTTAGATAACTTTATAAATAATTTAAGTGTATGCGCACTAAGCCTCAAAACAAATGTTAATGTATCTCACTTTGAATTTCAGTAGCTAGGATTCCAAAGCAATCACAAGTACAAAGCAGGTGCCCATGATACTACATGAACCCTCCTCATATAGAATAGGGATACATATTCACTGGTAGATATCAAGGAAGTTAAAGCAGAGCACAATAATTATATGACAAGTATCAGTTATTGCTACTCATGAAGCATGATGCTTCACCAAGCAACATTGTCACGTCATGTGTAGCTCGAGCAAGTATGAAAGTAGTGACAAACTATTTGTAATAGATGTTAGCTCATGTGTATAATATTAGGCCATGTTATGGCAAAAACGAAAGTTCATTGATTTCAGAAAGATCATACAATGGTTCAAATATGGCTTAATGGGTTGCCACTGCTATAGAAATCTCTCCGTAAAATTTGATATCATGGTTAACCTGATCTTTGTGAAAGGTTAAGCTCTTATAGTCAAGTTCACTAGTAAAGTTCTCATAAGCATGACAACAATTGCTTGTAGCACTGGTTTTGACACTATTCTAAAAAACATGTGAATTCATGATGAATTGAAGATTTTTTGCTTTCTATCAAACTTGTTCAAGACAAGAACATCAATTGCTTTTCCCTTCCCCCTTAAGCTTAATTTCCTCTCAAACATTTCATTGAACACCTCCAATGCACCCAATAAATTTCCCCAACTCATTAGTCAAAATACGAAAAATATACACATAAAGCTTAAAATGCTGCATCAATAACATTATAGAGTGTTTGATTTGAAAACTTACCTTTAAAGCAGGCGTCGTCTGGAGATTGGTGAGAGAAATGTTAATTTGCTGCGTGCTAACAGTAGAGAGCCGAGACAGAAGGTGAAACTGGTTTTAGGGATTTAATGGACATTTAGCGTCGAAATAATTAGCTTTTAGCATCGAATAATTCGATGCTAAAACGTTGGCGGCTAATTAAAAAATCACGGTTATTTTTGGGGGAAATTTAATTTTTTCATTTAGCGTCGAATTGTCTCAAATAGACGCTAAATGTCTAACATTTAGCGTCGATAAGAGTATTCGACGCTAAATGTCTACATGTATAATATTTAGCGTCGAGTATTATTTGGACGCTAAATTTAAGACCTTTAGCGTCGAAAATAGAATATTCGACGCTAAAGGTCTTAAATTTATTGTCGAAATAATACTCGACGTTAAATGTCTATATGTCTAATATGTAGCGTCGATTATTATTTCGACGCTAAAGTTAAGACCTTTAGCGTCGACGCTAAATTGCTAACATTAATAATAATAACAATAATATGATAATTATACTATTAATAACAACAACAATCATTCAACCATATTTTAATAATAATTGTAAACAACAACCATTCATTATAATAATAAAAATTATTCATCAATCACATCATACACTAATTAAATTAGTCACTAATATATTCGGTATTTGAGGATTCGTGATTGGTATCAGACTCATCTTCTGTTTCGAATTCTTCTTCATTTGCTGCTTCCACGCTAACTTGTGAATGAGAAATTATCTCAACATCTTTAATTTCTCGAGATAACGTGATATTTTCAGAAACGGTGACATTTGATAAATGAAATATCTGTTCAGGAACTTCAAAGTTGTCAGAGACTTGTTGTGCTTCATCTGAAACTTCAACACTATCTTTCTCCTGCGTATAAATGATTATGAACTTCATCTAACCGTTTCCTTTTCATATTCAAACAATTTGTACATGGACACCGAACACGACCTTCTGCATCAATGTGTTGCTTTGCAACTTCCATGAACTCATACACTCCATTACGATATTCAACACTCAATCTATCCAGCGAGCTCATCCAATTTCTATCAATTTCAGCCAAATACCTAAATATATAATATAATTATTAAACATCATATTACACTCATTAACATTACAACTTCATTAATTATTTATTTAAGCTGCATATACATATATATTTAGTTGATAAATTAATTAGTTGACAGAAAAAATATATTTAGTTAATTAACTAATCTACATATATGAATCATAAACCACTAACAAAAAATATATAATAAACATAATCATAAAAAATGAAAATAATAAAGAAATATGAAATATTTAAGTCAGATATATAATTATTCTTTGCAAATATCAAGAAAAATAATAAAGAAATATGAAAGAAGATTTACCTTATGGAAAATTAATTACAATTTTATTTAAAATTTGTAGGATAGTTGTGAGGTTGCAGAGGAGAGAGTCTCAGATTGTAGAAGATGAGATTGAAGAGGATGAGAGAAAAGGCAGAGGGGGAGAAGGTTGGTGACATTCTGTATTTTAATCAATTTTTAGCGTAGAAGTCCAAATTTCGACGCTAAATGACCGATTTTTAGCGTCGAATAAACAATCAACGCTAAATGTCTACATGTATAATATTTAGCGTCGAGTATTATTTGGACGCTAAATTTAAGACCTTTAGCGTCGAAAATAGAATATTTGACGCTAAAGGTCTTAAATTTAGAGTCGAAATAATACTCGACGCTAAATGTCTATATGTCTAATATGTAGCGTCGATTATTATTTCGACGCTAAAGTTAAGACCTTTAGCGTCGACGCTAAATTGCTAACATTAATAATATAACAATAATATGATAATTATACTATTAATAACAACAAAAATCATTCAACCATATTTTAATAATAATTCAAAACAACAATCATTCATTATAATAATAAAAATTATTCATCAATCACATCATACACTAACTAGATTAGTCACTAATATCTTCGGTATTTGAGGATTCGTGACTGGTATCAGACTCATCTTCTGTTTCGAATTCTTCTTCATTCGATGCTTCCACGCTAACTTGTGAATGAGGAATTATTTCAACATCTGCAATTTCTTGAGATAACGTGATATTTTCAGAAACGATGACATTTGATAAATGAAATATCTGTTCAGAAACTTCAAAGTTGTCAGAGACTTGTTGTGCTTCATCTGAAACTTCAACACTATCTTTATCCTGCGTATAAATGATTATGAACTTCATCTAACCGTTTCCTTTTCCTATTCAAACAATTTGTACATGGACACCGAACACGACCTTCTGCATCAATGTGTTGCTTTGCAACTTCCATGAACTCATACACTCCATTACGATATTCAACACTCAATCTATCCAGCGAGCTCATCCAATTTCTATCCATTTCAGCCAAATACCTAAATATAATAATATACTTATTAAACATCATATACACTAATTACATTACAACTTCGTTAATTATTTATTTAAGCTGCATATACATATATATTTAGTTGATAAATTAATTAGTTGACAGCAAAAATATATTTAGTTAATTAATTAATCTACATATATGAATCACAAACCACTAACAAAAAGTATATAATAAATATAATCATAAAAAAATGAAAATAATAAAGAAATATGAAATATTTAAGTCAGATATATAATTATTCTTTGCAAATATCAAGAAAAATAATAAGGAAATATGAAAGAAGATTTACCTTATGGAAAATTAATTACAATTTTTTTTAAAAATTTGTAGGAGAGTTGTGAGGTTGCAGAGGAGAGAGTCTTAGATTGCAGAGGATGAGATTGAAGAGGATGAGAGAAAAGGCAGAGGGGGAGAAGTGTTGGTGGCATTCTGCATTTTAATCAAGGTTTAGCGTCGAAGTCCAAATTTCGACGCTAAATTACCGATTTTTAGCGTCGAATAAACAATTCGACGCTAAATGTCGGGATTTTCAGCGTCGATATTAAAATTAGATGCTAAAGATAAAATGATTGTCGGTGGTATCTTGATAGACCTTTAGCGACGCAACTTCGTTGACGCTAAATGTCAAATTTTCGGCATCGAATACATGTTTCAACGCTATAAGGCTTATTTTTAGCGTCGAAATACTTTTCGACGATAAAAGTTTAACATTTAGCGTCACGTATGATTTTCGTCGCTAAAATCGTGATAATTGGCGTCGAATAAAATTGTGACGCTAAAAGTTATTATTATCGTCGAAATTTATTTGACGCTAAAGTATTGGACGCTAAAAATCCATTTTCTTGTAGTGATTTTAGGGACATTTCATATATCACAAAAATATTCTAACAATGTATAAATATGGAACATTTTTCATTATTTCAACACACCAATTTCTCAATTCTCTAAATTCCTATAATTCTCTCATTCTCAATTCTCTAATTCTTTAAAATTTCTTAAACAACAAATGACAATCTCATCTAAGAACACAATGTCAATGTGCCACCCCAAGAGAACAGACCTAGTATCGGTTCACGGAGAATAGAAGTTAAGTCTCGTTCCTCGGATATTTTCAAAATTCATTTTCATTTAGACGATACTGATAAAGGTTCAAGAGCATTATGCAACCATTGTTGAGTTTCTTACAAATTTTCTGGTTGATACAGTAATATGATCAAGCATCTGGAAAGACATCATGCGGTTGAACATGGACTTGATACGACGCTAACTCAAATGGTCATGTACACATCATCTAGTAGAGGTACGAGTGCTTTAGATTTATTTAAATATTCTGATGCTAAAAATATAGAAGATTTTGCTAAATTAACTTGTATGACACATCTTTCTTTAAGTTTCGTGTGAAAAAATTACTTTTACTAATTACGTTAAAAATGCTTTAAATTCTGCTGCATGTAGAATGACTAGAAATACAAAAAAACTTCACAATTTTAAATTATACAAAGATGATAAAATTATTTTAAATGAAATATTTAGAGATATTAAAGGGCGTCTATCTATTTGTTCTGATATTTGGAGTGACCATTGGCGAACACACTCATACATAGGTGTAACTTGTCATTGGATTGCTGCATCATGGAACATGCAAACACGACTTATTGCATTTAGAGTTTTTGATGAATAACATACTGCATAAAATATTTATAGAATGATGAATGTAATTTTTGATGAATATGGTTTATTATGTAAAATTTTAACAGTTGGATTTGATAATGCATCTGTAAATACTGCATTAACAACTGATTTATTATAAATATGCGAACCAAATTTAGGGGGTCGTTGTTTTCATGTTCATTGCACGTGTCATGTCCTTAATTATGTGTTCAAGATGGTTTGGAAAAATTATCACCTTTCATTGATTCTATTAAGAAAACACTTAATTGTATTTGGTCATATTCTCAAGTTAGGAGATAATGAGCTAAATTTTGTAAATTTAATGGTATTAAACCGATAAAATTTTCACGAGATGTTCCAACACTTTGGAATTCAACTTATTTTCTTTTATGTCAAGCTTTGCAATATAAAGATGCATTATGTATTTTTTTTTTTCTCAACATGTTCAATATATCACATTTTTTTCCCAGTCAATGGGAAATTTGTGATAAAATTTTAGAGATTTTAAAAGTTTTTAATGATGCTACAAAACAGCCGTAATGCAATCAAGACTTAGCGCAGGTGATCGTTGGTTATTACAACGAAATAAAAAAACATAGGGATAACACGACTAATAATCCGGAATTAGATAATTATTTATCTACATTTTGGAGTTTTCAATTGAAAGTTTAGTTAGTAAAAATTTTCAAATCCTTGAATGATGGAACCGGCATCAAAATGTATATCATGTATTATCAATTATTGCTAAAGAGATATTGGCAGCACTTGTTTCCATCGTTGCAGTTGAGCAAGACTTTAGCATGAGAGATAATATATTGGAAGTCAGACGGTCTTCATTACATCTAAGCACTCCAGAAGCAACAACATGTGTGGATGATTGGACCCGAGCTGATCTGAGGCAACAAGAAGATGCCCCTGATGAATTTGAAAATTTGTTCGATAATGAATCTGCAAGTGCAAGCGGAACTGGAGCTGAAGGATCAACATGCACATATGATGATTGATAATTAAATAATTGTAAAATTACGTGAGCTTTGATTCCTCTCACCCCTGGAGGATACGTATGCAATTTAAGTTTTTAAAAATTTAAGTTCAAGCTCTTTAATTTAATAATTTTTTTATTATTTTTTTAGATAATAATTTTATTTGTAATTTAATGTAATTATGTAATGTAAGTTTATTATATAAATTCAAATTCATAATTTTAAATTATATTAATTTATCAATCTTAATTTTTTATTTTCAATAAAGTAAAAAAAAAAAACCAAATGGAACCGAAATAGAACGGTTCGGTTCCGGTTACGATTCCACACTTGTGGAACCGGGAACCGTCCGGAACCGGGAACCGTCCGGAACCGGACCGCCGGCCGGGTCTAGAAAGTAGCTTATGTTGATCCAATGAGTGGTTTTAAAGGTAAATTTAAACAAAGAAATTATAAAGCACCCCCAACATAAAGGAATAATAATACTAAACAAAAAAATGCTTGCAAAGCAAAACATGTTTAAAACTTTAAAGGGAATTATTAATCGAAAGTGGAACCAAAAAACAAATTGCATGCACCTCTTATTTAAAAAGAAATTCACATGGTTAATTCAACAGGAAAATGACAGCTATGCCACTTCTCTTTGATGAACAAAACGCCACGTGTAAGAGCACACCCTCCACATATTACACGTGTAAGTAGATCATTTTTCTCCCTTATAATAATTATAATAATAGGAATTATTATTTTTATATGTATGTAAAAAAAATTGAGACTTTAAACAAGTTTAATTTAACACTCAAAATTTCAATTAATGTATTAATTTATATTTTTAGGTGTCGATTATTATACTGACCGAAATCTTTTACGTATATATTTGTACTATATCTGAAATTTTGGGAGTAAATTTAAATTTAAAAATTATAAATTAGTATTTTAAAGGAGAATTAAGTATAAAATTAAATATATTTAAAGCTTTTAATTTTTTCATACATAATTTAATCTCTAGGTGGAAGAATGATAATATCCTTATAACTATATCTTTATAAACATTTCAGCTCCTGCCAGTGAAAACTATAATCTGACTTGAACGTGCATCAAATGAAAACCATACAAGCAACCCTAATTTTCTCATCTCTTTGCCATTAATTTATTTTTATTTTTCTCTGTTTTTGATTATTTCTTGCTCTTTATGATCATCAAGGTTGCAAAACCCAGATCTCATAATTGAGCATATTTAGCTAGCTTAGTCAGAGAGCAGAGAGATTGACAAGGTGGAGCGAAGACATGGGAAGAGGCCTCTTCCTTTTGATGTATCAGAAGAGAAAAAGGAAGATGATGAAAGCTTATTATTCTCTGTGAGCCAGCCGTCTCCGGCACGACTTTATAGTTCTTCTGCAACCACCGCGCCTGCAGGCTCCGTTGCCCGTGTCGTCGCCACCACCGGCGCCGGACACGTGCCGGCTCCTGGACATGGCACATCTCAAACTACGCAGGATCAAGGTGATTAAACTAGTGCATAACTGCATGTGTAGGGTTACTAGTAATTGTTTTTCTCTTTTTACATAATATAATTTCAGTTTATGTTACCAAATTTAATTAGTTGTTCAGTTTAACTAGTATTGAGATCTAGCCCTTTATTCTTTTTTCGCGTATCTAGAATATTAATTTAGTCGGATAAATTTTGATTTTCATAGAAAAATATTAAACATTATAAATCAATTTTATCTCATAAATAAACCATAATTTTTTTTTTTTTTTTAATAATTATCGCACTCATCTCTATGTGACTTTACCGCTATCTTTTTTTATGTCAAATTTTCTCTATGAATATATTTGGTAGGCCATTGTGTGTGTATATATATAACGAGATTTCAATAAGGATGAAGATAAAAAAAAATACAGATTTCAAAATATATTAAAAGATATATGAAATTTTTTATTTGTCTTTTAATGCGGTCATTAATTTACTTATAAGTAAGTTGTTGAGGGATCATTATTTATATCATGAATATATAAACGTGTTAGGTATATATGCAAGTGTAAAGAAACATTTGAAGAATTGTGCAACTTAATTATTCATTTATATAGGTTAATAATTCATTGATATAGGTGTTGATTATCAAGCTATTGTACTGTCATATCATTTTGACCTAATTTATGATATGATTAAATGTGATGATTTATTTTATTTATTTTATTTTATTTTTGGGGAAGGAAATATAAGAAGAAGACACTATAGAGGAGTAAGACAAAGACCATGGGGCAAGTGGGCAGCCGAAATCCGAGACCCAAATAAGGCAGCAAGAGTGTGGCTTGGAACTTTTGACACAGCAGAAGCTGCAGCCACTGCTTATGATTCTGCTGCTCTTAAGTTCAAAGGCAGCAAAGCCAAGCTCAATTTTCCTGAACTTGTTCAAGCACCACCACCACGACCACCTGATCATTTTGCTGGCTATTTCGTTGCTTCAAGTACTCAACAATCTCATGAATCTGTTATTATTAATCCTCTACCACAACCATCACCTCCTACTCTTTATTCTCAGCCGTTGGATCATCATCATCAAACGTTCCCTAATCTTTTCCAGTATGCACAGTTGCTTTCTAGTAATAATGATAATGTTTACAATCAAGATTATTATCAGCCGTTGATGTTTACATCTACAAGTACTTCATCATCATCATCGTTATCATCAATGTGTCATCATCAAAGTACACAAAATCAACAGGAACAAGAACAAGAGCTGTTTAGGCTTTCATCATCGTCTTCTCAAATGGGTAACTTTTCTTCTGCTGCTTCTTCGAATAATACTACCACTACTCTTGATCATGAACAGGAGAGGGACTCAAGTGATAACAACCAAAAGGAATAGCTTAATTAATTATTAATTAAACTAGGGTTGTTATTGCAATACCTTATGGAGAAATTTGTTTTATATAGATTTGAATGCATGTATTAAATTGTTATTTTTATTTGTTCAATAACGCAAATGACTTGATAATTTGTGCCCACACATTTATATATGGTGAGCCTAATTATGGTAGGAGCTTTATTAATAAAAAATGATAAATCCACAAAAATTAGTACAAAAAATAACACAAAAATATTAAAAAATATTATCTGTTATCAAGTTAAATATTGTTTGTCTTTCGATAATTTTATACTAATTTTTGTGAACATATCAGAACACAGTCTGGATTTTGTTACAGTTGTTCTATATTTATTTTTAAGGTTATAAAAGAAATTATCTCAATCTAAATATGGATATATTTGAATTGGATTTTCGGATATTCATAATGTTGATACTAATATTAAATACATAGTAAAAATGAATTGGGATACGAATTTTATCGAATTTTCTACCATTATTTTTTTTTTAATTAAAAAATATTAAATTGAAACCGAGCAGATTCAACAATTAAATATTCGGATTCATATTTTTATTTATGTATTCGAATTCGAATTTATGAGTAATAATGTCAACCCATCATATTCATGAATCTTCCTTCTGTTTCTCCTTTAACTTGCTTCTGGTTTCAACTTTGAAATATAAAACTCTTGTCATGTTTGGAAATTTTGTAAGCAGTGACATCACATATCACGTTGAATTGAAAATTTCAGCCGTTTGGGGTTTGAATATATATTTATATATATTTAATGAAAATTATTCCACTCCCATATCCCAATAAGGACTGAAACTAGGGTTTGAAGCCAATTGTATTCACTTTGAGTCTATAGGGGTTAGGATATTATATTTAGGTCTTTGGTTTAGTGTGTTTTTTTTTGTAAGAATCTGGGATAATCGATGATTTTATCTACTCGGTTTAAGCCCGAAAAAAATGATTTGGCAACGAGATTTTCAATCATTCCAAAAAAAAAAAAAATATATATATATTCTCTATGAACATGATCTCAATTTATAATTACATTATTATTATTATTATTTTGATATTTTATAATATCAGCCAACTATTTTATAGTTGAATAACACTCGTAAAGCATTTGTCATTTGACTCTCTCACCATATACTCTACACTTCTTCAAATTCAAAATCAGAAAACTTTTATTGATATATCAAATTCCTTAGAGAGAGAGAGAGAGTGAGTGATTTTTCTCAAGAACATTCGGACAAATTGGTAATTACAATATAACACTTCAATATGAGTTTTGCGTATTCACACAATATATAAGAGGTGTGTATCTATACATACATACATATATATATAACACACATATACATACAACAAAATATTTCGTTGGTAAATTTTGTCTAAATGTCACCAAAATATTAATTAATATTTTATTTAGTAAAACTTCGCGAAACCTCACCTTATATTTTAAAATTAAGCGAAATCTCATGTAGAATGTTATGTTACATATATTATTATTATTATTATTATTATTTAGGTAATTTTAACAAATAAAGAGATGTAATGTCAAATTAATAAATATAAACAATATTTTTTTATTTAAATATTTATTAATTTAGTTTGAACCAGTCAAATTAATAAATAAGAAATCTAATATAAAGAGGTTTCGTATAATTTGAGAACATGAGAGGAATTTATCTTAATTTTAACAAATAATATGAGAATTTCGCTCATTTTCATATGTATTTTAATTGCGAATATAATACGTATAGATGTCTATTTCTAAAAGAATAAAATTTAATTGTTCATGTTTAAACCATGGGTTTGATTCTCTTTGGATAAACCTTGAGAAACCGCCAGCACTGAGCCCGTAGTATATGGTGATATGCACGTGAACCCCCACAAACTCATTTCCTATCATCTAAAAAAATATGGATATATATATTATGGGTGTTCATGGGTCGAGTCGGGTTGGATTTTTTATATTTTTTAATGACCCGATCGGGTCGGGTCATTCGACTCAAAACCCGAAATTTGAGAATGTGTCCCGCGCGGGTTGGGTCAAAAAACTGTGGATTGGGTCGGGTCAAATAATATGCAGTTGAATATAATATATAGTTTTAATGATACAATTTTGACAAATTAAGTGTGTAGTTGAAATGGCAAAGTGTTGGATTAATTTGTAAGTGAGCACATATTTGATTCTCAATTTTTACAATCTGGAAATTTGTTTTTCACCCCTTACATTATGCTAGGGCGCATAAGTTATATATATCATTTACGTCGGGTCGGGTCGATCTGATGCAAATTCGCCTGAACCCGTGACCAGACCCGTAATTTCGGGTCGGGTTCAAAATGACCCGAAATTATATTTTTTAAATTATAAACCCGACCGGGTCAGGTCGGATCGATCCGGGTCATGTCGGGTCGATCCGGGTCAGATCGAGTCGCCGGTCGACCCGACCCTATGAACACTGCTAATATATACATATATTTTCCGAATATTAAAAGAAGTAGATTTCCTTGAAAATTTTAAAATTTGCCTAAGGTTTTAACCCTATAGGGAATTATTCTACAACTTTAATTAAGACAAATAAAAAATAGAGCAATTATGATTTGAATTAAACAATAACCCTTACTTCTAAGCAAATATATGAAAATAATAAATAAATCAACACCTACAATTTTATCGATGGAGTGGAAAACTCTCGTTAGTAAAAAAACCACTCCAGATATAGGCTACAACTCGAATCCACTATAATGAGAAAACTTACATTGATAATATAGGACTCGTGGTGACAAATTCACCGACTCGAATACTTCTACACTATAATAACTTAAAGAACTGCTCGAACACGCACTAAGCGGCCTTCTTCAGAACCTCTGAAGTCTTTGCGTGAATTCTGATCAACCATGCGAACTCGCAACACCAAAACTCTAACTATCAATCTTCCTCATTTATAACTCTGAAGGCTTATGAAATTAAGTTAATGTTGTGTTTCCGTGCTGATGGTATATCAAGGAACAATCTCGCCAAAACAAAGAAAACAATGAAACTATGAAAGTCTGAATTGACAAACAAGAGAAAACTAATGATTTGAAGCTCTAAAAATTGTGTTTCTCTCTCACGATAAAGTGGCTATGTGTTTGCTTAAATAGGTAGGTTTTCATTCTCTCTAACAGGCTCAAAAACTCATCCAAAATAAAACATCATCACGCGTGCATTCGAACGCCAAAAGAACGTGTGACGAACGCAAGGTAATCTGTAAAACCGTTCGAATGCAATATCGAACGCACCTCGAACGCAAAGTCTCGGGACAGTTTCGTTCGAACATGACTTGAACGTTACTCGATCGAATGGTCTCTGGAGGCCTTTTTTGAACGTCAACTCAAACGAACCACGAACATATAACGTTCGAACCCAAATAACATAAACGAAACTCTGATGTCTTCATCTGATATTGTCTAAACACGTGTCCAATTACTCCAAGACCTTCAAGACTCATTATAACTCAATTGAACTTATTTTGTTACGGAAGTTGCCAACACACATGGAACTAACAATCTCCTCATTTGGCATTCCGTTACAAAATCACATAATACAAAAATTATAATAAAAGACCCAAAAATAAAATAACCAACTGCCAATTATCAAGACAATGAATTATTACAATAATCACTCGATCTAATACCAAATCAAAAAGTCTTGAAGTTGACACCACCACAGCCACTAATCTGCTCACCTGAAACATCTAAAAAAATAAGATACCAGTGAAAAGTAAGGGAATATAATAGCATATATAACAAAATCAAATATTTTCATGCAAAATCAAATATAACAAAATAAAAAATTGGTACTTACTCCCTCTTTTTATCGCGAAATGACAATGGGTACACTAAAACCACGCAAGAGAACGAAATACAATACTTCAAAACCTAACTTACTCCCCTTCACTAATAGCAGAACTAAGTTAGTAAATATGACTCACGTAAAGTAAAAAGAATAAACTCACTATTATGCAACACTAAATGAAATGCAGTTTACAAAGACATGAAACACACACAAGCACACAAAATGAGTTAAAAAACAAAAAAAAAAATGAACAAGTCAAAAACAACCCAAAACGGCACTTCAAGCAAGTACATTAATACTCAGTCAGTTCTCAATTGTTTATGGCATGAGATAATATGAAAGATTTTGTTATGCTTAAGAATACATGTATGCATATGACATAAACACCAAAGCATACTAAAAACTTGCGTGAAAAATAAGTGCACAATGAATCTAGACTTAAGATATTATTTTATGAGCGTGACTATGTCACATAAATCATATCTCATGAAATATTAAGTCCACAAAATAAGTGTTCAAACCCAACGCCACTAGAACTTGAAAATATGCAATATTGATTGCACGTTATAATATTTCCCCTAAATATGAGCTCATAAATAAAGATTTTTTCGAGAGAAGGTTTTTGCCATTATCTTTTGAATTTGGTCCATTGATTTTTTGAGTACTTTTTGAATTGAAGTACGTGAAACTCTTTAAAAAAATATATTTTTTTACTCGAAAGGGATATTATAAGGTCACTTAGTCAAATGTCACATTATTTAGTGAGCTAAGTAAGATAGAGATTAAACTGCACGTCCAAAAACTCATACATGTGATCAAGCCTCGAAAACAACAAAAACGTGTATATAAAATGCATGTACAAGATATACTAAGGGTTTTTATCATACACACTTCTGCACATAGAGCATCAAGAAAAATAAAAACATATTACACATGCATAACCATTTATCCTACATATCAAGATCAAATGCAATGAGCTTTTCATGCTCTATCAATCCATACAATTTTTTTTGGAATTTTTCATTTTATAATATATTTTTTTTGTATTTCTTTATTTTAACACAAAAATAAGAAATGACACAACATGACTTGTCATTATCCAATGGTACATGAAGTTGTATTCCCGAGTACAAGTCATACTACCGTCCATTTGGAATCAGCTATGAGATTTATGTTCGGGATTCCATCATATATACCAAATGACATATAACAAAAACAAAACACACACACCCACAAAAATATAAATACAAGCACACACACACATACAATGAGGAAACATGAATGCACTAACTAAGTAGAGTTGCATCGAAGTGCACTCTCATCACACATTTTAGGCTCAAGGTATTCTAAAGTTGATGGAAAAAAAATCTTCATTTCTTACTCAAACTTTCTTATGAATCTCTTTCACATGAGTATTCCTAGTCAGCACTCAGCAGTTAAAGTTTCTCACTAATATACCGAGTTTGTTTTGCTAATACAGAAACTTGACGAGCTAGATTTAAAGATTCAAATCTAGGTGAAACACTTTTAGGCCTTCTCTTTTATTTATGCAATAAGAAACACTTAAGCCTGATGTGTTATAACTTGTCACAATGATAGCAAACAGACACAAACCTCAGATGAGAGCGAGGTTTAATAACAACATCTCTAAATTGAGGTTGGGTCACATGAAATAAACAATAAGAGTATTTTATAATATTCATAGACAAGTTTCTTTCATAGGTCATGTGGAGGGGTGATGACACAGTTTTAGACGTTTACGCATTGTCACAACTAAGCTTAACAAAGTATACTCCTCTTTTCTCACTGGAAGACATGTCAATCTCTAACATACGATTTAGTTTATTAGTTCTACTAGAAAATATGGATATATGTGTTCTAGTATTTTCAAGTTATGCTTATAAGAATTTGACTATATCGACTAGTCATTTATTCATTTCCTCAAGGTCATCAATAATAGCATGGCTCTTGTCAAGCTTGGCTTGAATTTTATTCTTTTTTAGCTCAATTTCTTTCAGCCTCTTATTGATCTCAACATTCATATTTTTGATAGATAAGATCTCATTAAATAATTCGGTGTAAACTACCAGAAAATCATATTCATATACAGAGTCGTCGTGAGATAATTTAAAATAAGCATCGATATCACTAATGTTATCCTCTTTCTCACATACCACATTCAAATAAAATGCAATGTAATTGTTTTTCTCCTTATGAGCTTTATCATAAGTATAGCCACCTTTTGAATTGCTATGTGAGATTGTCTTAACATTTTTACCCTTTGATTTAAGATATGTGAGACACTCGGGCCTAAAATGTCCAAAACATTCACACCTATGGTATTGAATAGCTCGAGGTTTATCATCCTTCTTCTTTTTAGACTATCTCATATGATGGCTACTTTCTCTAGGTTTCTCATCCATTTTCCTATCAGTGCCAATACCACTTTTCTTCAATTTAAGAAAGTTTTTGAACTTGTTAGCAAACATTTTCAAATAAGCATATGTGAGAGTATCATCTTCATCATCATCGGATGAATCGCGTGTAACTTCTCTTGTCGTTTTCATCGTTATGTTCTTAGACTTTCTATAACTAGGAAGTTTGCTCTCATATACTTGAAGATTTCCTACGAGATCCTCAAATTTTAGGTGATCTAAATCATTACTCTCTTTAATGACTGTAATATTGGGTAAGATTCTTTCAGATATGGATCATATAATTCTCCTAACTATCCTATTTATAGGAATAGTCTCGCATAGGTTATAGTTGGAATTAACAATATCGTTAATCTTAGCGTAAAATTCATCAAATGTTTCATCATCTTTCATCATAACAACTTCAAACCTAGTAGATAACGTCTATTACTTTTAACGGACAAGATGCCCTCGTAAGCAGTCTGAGTGATGTCTCATGCATCATTGGCTATCTCAAACCTAAATATTCTCCTAAATTCAGATCAAACAGCAACATGAATGACGTTAATGGCTTTGTTGTTCCTATTACTAGCATCAAACTTCTATTTAGTCCAAGTCAGTTTATCTTTAGGGGAAGAGACCCCATTAACCATAACCACATGAGGTTTCCACCCGTACTCTACTGACATCTAAACCCTCTCGTCTAGAGATTTAAGGAACGCCTTCATGCGAACCTTCCAACGTAGGTACTGATGAAGTTGGTGCTTGGAGTGCCAATTCGAATTGTACATTTTATTATTTATTAATAAAATAACTATATTTTTCATTTCATACCTTATTAATGGTATTGTCATTATGAGTATTAGATTGATGTATAAATATGCTAAAAATGACATCGACCTTAGAATAGTCTTGACACTAAGTGTAAACTATTCTTAAAGTAAATATTCATGGTCGTTGGTTTTGGAATACGGTCGAATTCTCATAACCTATAATACTAGCACATGTCGTATATTGGAATTAGAGTTCCAATGGTTTAACCCTATGTATCATGAGTTTTGGAAACTCGTATAGATATGTGAGTATTCGGTGAAGAAAATACTGAATGACTCACAAGCGATTCATAATAGTTGGAAGTACACACCACCGTCAATGGGAATATCCTTGAGTCGAGTAGCATATGCAATCCTTTGACTATATGATAACATTAGTTTTGTGTGAGATCCTCCATACTTTAATGCCATGTATGTCAGAAATCTTTCATGGTCTGTCATTTAGATGTTCGTTGGGTGTGGAAAAATGCACTCAGTAATCAAGTGCGAAGCAAGATAGGATATGTCGGCCCGTATATGTATCATAAGGGGTTTATGTATCAATGTAAGTAAAGTCACGATTCTTAAAGACTTTGGCCAAAGTTGATCACCTAGGGTGGATCGCATCAGTTGTAAAGAATCGTGGACATGCCGATATGAGATGTGTGTCTTGGAAACTTGATGGTGCATTCTATGTTTCCTGAGCACAACTCGGATAGCCTACGACGAAAGGATTGTTTAACATATGTGATGACCTCAACTTGTATAGTTCAGAAAGGTCGTTCATGTTCTTCGTGAATTCGGAGGTGGCCGAATTGCGTACATATTAGCTGGGCTTATATGACAAACGTGTCTGAAATTAGTGAGTCCCAATATGAAGTGTACTCGTTGAGCACTTGGGTAGCCGATTTATTTTGATAAAAGATAATATTCGATATTCTAATTATCAACTAAGATAATCAAGTGTTATTGGATAACATTGATAATTTACTTTGACCTAATTGGATTAATTCAATAATTACACAAGAACTTAATTGTAAAATCATAATTATCTCTACAATTTGAGGATATTATGGTAATTGTAAATTTTTAATAATAAATGGTTTTGGCTTGATTTAATTGGATTAAAGTGGCAGACATTGAACTGATTCATTTCCTAATCATTGGCTTGATTTAATTGAATTAAATTAAAGTGGGAGACAATGAAGAGCAGTCATAGCTAATTGTATATATTTGGACAAATTAGATTAAGCTCAAATAAAAGTTGATTACAACTTTTATTAATTAAAAATAGCCTAAGTTTTGCTATAAATAGCAATATTTAGGAATGTTTTAATTACAAGTACAAGCATAAGCAAAAGCTTGAGTAAACTATACACAAGTAATTCTTGAGAGATTAGCCTAAGTTAGAGAAATATTTAGAGAAGTTTGCGAGGTCTCTAAAATATTTCAATTAGGAGAAATCAAGATTATATCTTGAAGTGAAGCTTGCTAGCATTGGAAATCAAGGTTGGATCTTGAAGTCAAGCTTACACACATTGGAGAATCTCCGACGATTTCAAAAAATGAGAGGTAGATTGGATCTTGCATCAAGCTTACTAGGTAATGTTTGATATTCTCTTAAACTATGTTTATTTGTGTATTACATGCATGATCACATAACTTAATGTTGAAATAAGGCTAATCAATTGTGTTAGGATACTTTAGAAGTATAAACACAACATGCTTATGTATTAGGTCAAAGATGTTCATGTTGGACATGAAAAATTAATAAGAGTTTGGAACTGTAAATTAAAGCTTAGAGCTATGGCTACCATTCTAAATTCACTTGACCACCTTTAGGTGAACTAGAATTGTTCATGATACATTTATAATTGGGATTCTAAAATGGTTTGTGTATTGGATTCAAAATTTACGCAAATGCGTATTTAGAATAAATTTATGTTTTTATAAAAATATTTGATATTTTGAAAAACTTGATTTTTATTTTATAACATGTGTTGATGTTGGTTTTGATGTTAAAAAATAATTTTGGATGCTTTTGAGGTGTTTAAGGAAGACCAGAAGAAACTAGGGTAAAAGACCCTAATTCCTTCAGCTCACTGGAATGTGAGCTAAAGGAAATGAAAAATTGAAAAAAAAAAGGTTGATGTTTGCGCGGTACAGTGCACGTGCTCATTGCGCGTCGTGTACGCGCACGTCAATTTTGTTTTCGTTCGTTCGGGAGCTTCCGGACTCCGATTCAGTCCTAATTTTTTCCTATACATTCGTATTGGAATATAGTATTTTATTAAATAATTTAAAATTACACCCATACTGTTGGGGTGGTGCTCAGAGCGCCAATCCGGACCGTATTTATGTATGATTCATGAATAAGAACATCCCCTTTTCCCATAATATCACTTATTTATGGTTGCACCTCTTGTTCTTATATACGTATTCAATCTAATTACTATTAGATTGAAACTGAATGTGGTTTAGTGATATGTATATATTAGACAAAAGCCCGATAATATATAATACAGTACACAGTTACAAAGGGAGTTTGTAATTGACATTGAGAAGTGTCACTGTTATATATATATATTATCAAACATAGTTCCTGGTCAAGATTTGCTAACACGGGTCGGTTAGTCAAATCCGTTGAGACCAGTACATGTCGTATATCGAGACTTTGTCCGATGGTTTATCCCAATGAACCATGAGTCTGGAGAGACTCGTATAGACGTGTAGGTGTTTATAGTGTATAAACACTGAATGGCTCACCGAAGATTCTTAATGGATGGTACACCAACGTCAATAAGAATCTTCTCGGGTTGAGTAGCATAGTGGTCCTTCGACTTGAGATACCACTGTGGATGTATGAGACATCCTCCACACTTAGATGGCAGTCACGTCACCGATCTATTTAGATCAGACCTCCGTCTGTTCGTTGGGTGTGGATCGATCCTAAGGATATCCTGTGTGTGTCAAGATAGGATCTGTCAGTTCTGTGTACAGAGCATAGGTAGTCCATATATAATTAGCAGTCTGTTAAATCTGTGGCCACAGTATACTTCGGAAGTAAGTTCCGAGTGTTATTTAGAGATTGCTAATAGATACGTCGACGAGATAATACCTATAGAGATTTGACGTTTACATCTATATCTCTGGGATTATCTGGATACCTGTGACGGATGGATTATACGTATGCCATGACCTCGACCTGTATGATTCAGCTAGATTATCCGTGATCGTCATAATCTACGGGTGGATAGATTATGGACATGAAATTGGATTTCGTGACGGATATACCTGAATCTAGAGAGTCTCAATAATGAAACATACTCGTAGAGCACTAGAGCAACAATTATAAATAATGTTGATTATTTATAAATCGTTTAAACTTTAAACGAAAAATACATGCGAACAGGCCGAACCGTCATTTCCTAATTAATGTGTATTTGTATTTAATATATGATATTATTAAATACACATTAATAAATAGTCAAATAAAGGTATTTGACATATATCATTAATATATGTATTTGAGATATTTAAAGTAAATATAATACATATGTTTGATATATTTGTATTTAATTAATTATTTAATTATTTAGTTGTTAAATGATTAATATAATTAAAATATAAATATATCACCAAATGATAAAGTTAGGAAATGATTATAAGTGAAAATGTTTGACTTTACATTAAAGGAAAATGTTGTCAAATTGATTTTGACTTCTTAAGATATTTGTTCAAAATTGTTTGAAAAATGAAAATATCTTTTTCCTTTATTTCTTGCTAAATTCGGCCATACACTTAAATATAAGAGTTATATTTTTCTTAGTTGCATTTGTTGACTTAATATAAATATCTATAAAGTGTTATTTAGATATTTTATCAAGTTGATTTAATGAATTCAAATGAAATTGAAATTAATATTTCTTGTATATGCCTTTGCCAAATTCGGCCAAGGCCTTTGTGATGCAAGTATATATTGTTTTCATTTCATTGGTATCTAACCTAATACACTTTAAAAGAAAACTCCATTAATGGAAACCAAGGAAGCTTGTGAGAAAGAAAGAAGAAACCAAAGAAAGCTTGATTTTTAGTAAGTTTTTCCAACTTACTATTAGAAAGGAAAATGTTCCTTAGGATCTAGGCTTTAACATATGATGCTCTTACGTTATTCTTTCTTTATTCTTTGTGTTTTTGATGATGGAAGTTTTGGTGAAAGTGTAGAGCATGTATGATGAAGGAAGCTTATGGCTATTGTAGTAATAAGTGTTCTTTTATGGTTTTGGAAACTTTGTTGCTAATCTAGAGTTGTTGACCCACTCTTAGATGACCTAGATTTGATCTTGAGTTGTTTCATTGTGTTGAGACTTTGATTGGATGGAAGAAACATGATTGAAGTATTGGATTTAACCAATTTGGTCTAATTTGTCCAATTTGAAGAAATTGAAAAATTAGGGTTCATGACCAATTCCAAATTTGGGGCTTTTCATATATGTTGTGTATTTGGATGTGTATATGATGCATATAAAGTTTCATGTTCATTGGATTACATCTTGATGTGTTTTGATGCATGAAATGACAAAGTGCACACTTTGGCACCAAAGTGGTGCATTCGGCCAAATGAAGAAAAATGGGGATTTATGTTGCCCTTGGTGTTTTGATGTTTTGAACATGCTAAGTTCATCTTAGAAATGATTTAGAATCATTCAAAATTGATTTGATCAATTTCGGACTAAAATGGACAAAGTACCAAGTGTAAGGGCAATTCGGTAAATTCACTTAAATATGATTTATTTGAATTTTATTTCATAATTTGATTATTGGATAATTAAATAAATATGTTTATTTAATTAATCCGAGAAAAAGTTTTGAAATCGGAAAATTTGATTTTCCACCGTTTCCGCTGCGTTACCGGATTTAGCCCATAAAACCCCTTCACATACTTGATATCTATGAGTTAGATTCATTTCGCTGCGAGGGGCACCGATCCGACCTTAGGGGTTCCACAACTGCCCCGACATGTACTCTGTCCCATCAAAGAACAAATGATAATTTAAGGGTAAATACTTATCCATAATTAACGGGTTAATGATTGAAGTCAGTCTCTTATACCAATTGAAAAATTAGAATTTGTCTAAAATTTTTCTTTATGCGGAATTGTTCAACAACTCTAATTAAAACAAGTCAAAGATAGAACAATTATGGTTTGAATTAAACAATCACCCTTTATTTTAAGCAGTTATAAGATAATGCAAATATATGAAAGCAATAAATAAATCAGCACCAATAATTTTATTGACGGAGTGAAAAACTCTCGTGAGTAAAAAATAACTCTGGGTATAGACTACCACTTGAATCCACTATAATGAGAAATCTTACAGCGATGATATAGTATATATTGTGACAACTTCACCGACTCGAATACCTTTTGATTGTAATAACTCGAAGAACTCCTCGTACCCGCACTAAGCAACATTCTTCATAACTTTTGATGTCTCTGCGTGAATTTTAATCAACCTTGCGAACTTGTAACGCCAAAACTCTGACTATCAATATTTCTCTTTTAGAATTCTGAAGGTTTAGAAAATTGAGTTAAGGTTATATATATATATATATATATATATATATAAATAGAGATACAAACATGTTGGAACCAAAGAAGATAAAGGAGGGTGCTATTTATAACTTTGTTGGATCATGTGGTACATTAAAAATGATGTTGCCGGCCAGGTACATCTCCCTTTG
>SKCR01053885.1:0-64211 GCA_019454045.1 Zanthoxylum bungeanum | reverse complement strand
CCGGATCAGAGTGTTGCCTGTCGTGCAGTTTCTTCTCCCTCGATAGCCCAACCTGGGCGAACCCTACCACATTGTCTTGTTTGTGGATGAGCTCACACCGAGACTTGTAGATCCGGGAGTATAGGTTGTTATCGGTGCGGACAAATGGGTCATTTGAAAAGAGACTGCCCAATACCAGCAGAGCAGTTGCCATCTTATAGTGCTGCCCCATCTACACCCCAGCCACAACCTAATAGAAATGTAGGAGGAGGAAAGTAGAGGCCAGTGAATAGAAGACAGAGAGTGGGTGGAAGGGGGCAACCAGTTGGAGATCGAGGACAAGTTTCCTCCAATAAATTTCAAGGCAGAGTTGTTGGATTTTCTAGGTCAAACCAAGATCAATTAAGCATATAAACGTGTGAATACATCAAAGTAAAGTAGCGGAAATACTCACTTTGATCGACTTTGCGATGCGAAGGCAACAAAAAATCTCATGAGTTTCGGCCGAGCCCTTCATGGTTGTCCTCCTTGTGTGTTTCAGCCAAGGTCCCTTTGTTGTGTTCTTCAAGCTCCAAGCTTTGTGAATGATTCCATGCTCATGAATGGGTTTATTTATCACCTTGGAATGACTCATTTGAAGTGTGCTAGCACCTTAGAAAATTGCCACAATTTTCTTCTTCTTCTTCTTGTGTGACTCTTGGCCAAGAGATAAAGTTGAGAGAAAATTGGCACCAAGTGCCGTGAGTGAGGGAGAGGGAGAGAAGATAAGTGAGTTGTGTGTGTGTGGTGGTTTTTGATTTCAAAAATCAATTAACAATCCCACTTTTCAAAAAATGGTACAAGGCATTAAAGCCTTTCAACAACTCCCATCAATCACAAAAGTGACATGCATCACATCACTCAAAGTTGATGTGACTTGCATCACAAGAGTGACTAATGATGTGACACGTGATGTGACTTGTTGGCCCCACTTGATTTCAAATCCGAGTGGGCCTACAAACACTCCCGGGCTCGGGTTCGCTAATTCTGAATTAACGAATTTTCTATTGCGACGTAATTAAATCAAATTTAATTAAATAATTATGCCTAGCAAAATTACTATTCATGTCGCTACCGAATTAATTCTAAATTAACTCGTTCGCCCGAATTAAAATCCAATTTTAATTCCGCGTCGAAATCTAATTTCGTTTAATATATCGAATATATTATTTTATCGATTAATTCCAAATTAATCGTTCTCTCTCTTCAAATAGTATTTTATCCCAGATAAAATATCTCCGCAATTAATCCTAGATTAATTTTCTCTCTCTTTTAATTAATCCTAGATTAATTATGTGCGAGTCATACATCATCGGTTAATCTTCGGGAAGCGACCCATGAGATCCTTGGATATGTTGGCAGTAAATTCGGTCATCGGACTATCCTAACACGTACGTACCTAGTACTACGTTTTTACCGATTTACAGGACATGGTTGGCTTCTAGCAAAGCACCGTGCCTACCCAATTCTCCAGAAATATTATTAAAGGAATATGTAATCTATATCAGGCGTAGTATACGTAGTATTGCGTATTGTGATCCAGTATCGGATGTCACGTGCTAAGCCTGGGGCTGGAATTGTGTCTGCCACGTACGAAGCACATATCGGATCTCTAGTAACTAGTCTCTATAATCGGATAAACATGACCTAGTCATATTATTCTGATAGCTATAGCATACAAGAGTATCAGTTTCGTATCATACGTGATCATCATCTCCACTGTGACTGGAGTGATACTTCCATCTTGACATCACACCCAATACACTACGATTCTTAATATACCCAGAAGAGGCGTACACAGAACCTGTTAAAGCCCTGGACGACCAAAACCATAGTATATTGATTGTCGCAAGTATTGGCGATGTAAGTCTCAGGTTAAGACCAAATACACCTACCCTGATTCGGACTTCCATAGACACATAGTCATACTACCAATGGAATTCCGAGGGGTCTATCCAGAGCGTAGCTGTTTTCGTACCATCGGTAAACACAACCTCCTATTGCACTTGCATGAGTATCCAATGCCCAAATATATGAGAATTATGTCGTTATGCTCCCACAACGCGCACAAGTGCAATACTATTCTATTTCGCATTATCGATGTCCAATCTTGATAATAATACGACTAGGGATGTTTTAATGATTAAACCTTAGTGGATTAATACTGTCTCATATCTTATTAATCCGGAACTAATCATATGGACTTTTATCATTTATATATCCCGGTAATCCAATTACAAATGATTAAAGAGCAATTTCTTTTGTCACATAGTTAATTTGTACAACAACACAATGTTCTGTACAAATAGTGATGCTATGGGTCATAATTGTCCAACAATGGTGTATACCCTCACTCCCAGGAGGCGCAGGAATCTAATGCGGTGGTTACAGGTACATTGTTGATCGATTTTGTACAAGCCAGTGTGTTATTTGATTCAGGTGCTACACATTCTTTTGTGGCACCGTGTTTTGTGACTCAAATGGGTAGGGACGTTGAGCCTTTAGAATTCCCTATCAGTATAGCTACACAAGTAGGAGACCCTTAGAAGCTACGCAGGGTGTGAGGCAGTGTTCTATAAACTTTGACGGATATCTTTCCTATGTCGATTTAGTAGTGTTGGATATTTTGAGCTTTGATGTCATTCTGGGAATGGATTGGCTAGCTAAGCACCATGTGGTACTTGATTGTCTGGAGAAGACCGTTACGCTACATATTCCCGATAGACCAGTAAAAGTCTATCAGGGGGATAGAACTGTAGTGCCTTATAATTTTATATCAGCCATGCAGGCATTTAAGCTACTCAAGAAGAGAAATACATGTTACTTGGCATATGTAACAGACAGTAGGGTGGAAAATAAAAATCTTGAACAAATCCCGGTGGTGAAGGAGTATCCTGATGTGTTTCCAGGCGAGTTGCCAGGATTACCACGGGATAAGGAGATTGAGTTTTGTATAGACGTCATACCCGAAACATAGCCTATATCGATTCCTCTATACAGGATGGCCCCTGCAGAACTCAGAGAGTTGAAGGCACAATTACAAGACTTGCTGGATAATGGTTTTATTCGTCCCAGCGTGTCCCAATGGGGTGCTCCGGTGTTGTTTGTAAGGAAGAAGCATGAGACACTGCGATTATGCATAGATTACCGACAGTTAAATAAGGTGACAATCAAGAACAAATATCCACTACCAATGATCGATGATCTATTTGATCAGTTGCAGGGAGCGCAGTGTTTTTCAAAAATTGACATGCGATCGGGTTATCATCAATTGAAGATTATAGATAGTGATGTCCCGAAAACAACGTTTCGAACCAGATATGGGTATTACGAATTTTTAGTGATGTCATTTGGTTTAACTAATGCCCCTGCAACATTTTTGGATCTGATGAACATGGTGTTTAGACCTTTTCTAGATCGGTTCATGAAAGTCTTCATTGACAGTATTATAGTGTATTCGCATAGTGAGCATGAGCATGTGGAACATTTGCACCAAGTGTTACAGACACTGAGAGAACAGACGTTATACGCTATGTTCTTGAAGTGTGAGTTTTGGTTGATTAGTGTGGTATTCTTGGGACATGTGGTGTCTAAGGAAGGAATAGGAGTAGATTCCCAAAAGATTGAAGCTATTCAAAATTGGCATCGGCCTAAAAGCGTAATAGAGATTCACAATTTCTTGGGATTAGCAGGGTATTATAGGAGATTCGTAGAGAATTTCTCCAGAATAGCTGCTCCACTAACGCGGCTAACTCAGAAGAATGTGAAGTTCGAATGGTCTGATGCTTGTTAGAGGAGTTTTGAGGAACTCAAATGCCGATTGACTACTGCTCTTATTCTTGCCTTGCCAGCGGGATCATGAGGATTTATTGTATACTGTGATGCTTCTAGAGTGGGTTTGGGTTTCGTATTGATACAGAAAGGGAAAGTGATTGCTTATGCTTCTAGACAATTAAAGCCTTATGAGCAAAATTACCCCACCCATGATTTGGGGATGGCTGTAATAATTTTTGCTCTGAAGATATGGCGGCATTATTTGTACGGTGAAAGATTTAAGATTTTCACCGATCACAAAAGCCTTAAGTATATCCAAAGCCAAAAGGAGCTTAATTTGAGACAGATGAGATGGGTAGAGTATTGAAAGATTACGATTGCTCTATTCAGTACCATCCGAGCAAAGCTAACATTGTGGTGGATGCCTTAAGCATGAAATCTATGGGGGAGTTTGGCCAACTTTCCAATTGAGCGGTGGCGCCCTGTCAAACAAATGTAGAGTAGTATGTTGGATGAAGTAAAATTTCAGGTGATGACACAATGAGGGTTGTTGGCACAGATTCAAATTAAATCTACCCTCGTCGTTGAAATCAGAATTGCACAAGAAGCAGATCTCGAGGTGCAGTAAATAGATGTCGATTACGGAAAGGTTCGAAGGATGAGTATTACTTAGATTGTGAAAATCTTATTAGGAAGCAGAATATAATCCTTGTCCCTCCAGTTCCAGAATTGAAACGTTAAATATTAGAGAAGGCCCATACTTCATCTTACACCATGCATCTTGGGATCACTAAGATGTATCACGATCTTAAGGATCTGTATTGGTGGGATATCATAAAGAATGATGTAGATGAATTTGTCACCAAGTGTCTTACTTGTCAGCAGGTAAAAGCTGAACATCAGAGGCCAGTAGAAAATTTGCAGAGTTTATACATTCTAGAGTGGAAATGGGAGAGAGATCACCATGGATTTTATCGTCGGGCTTCCGCGAACCTCAAAGAGCTGTGATTCTATATGGGTGATTGTAGATAAGTTGACTAAATGAACACATTTTCTTCTAGTAAAAATTAGCTTTACAGCACCCCAGTATGCCAAACTGTACCTAGATGAGATAGTATCGTTGGATGGATTACCTATCTCAATTGTCTCTGATTGAGGTTCTCAGTTTACCTCTAAGTTTTGGCAGTCTTCCAAGAGGTTTGGCTTCACAGTAACGCTTTAGTACAGCTTTTCACCCACGGACTGATGGTCAATCGGAGCGCACCATACAGACCTTGGAAGACATGTTACGAGCTTGTGTGATTGATTTTGAGGTTGGTTGGGATCAGTATTTACCACTCATAGAATTCACTTATAATAATAATTATCAAGCAAGTATTCAAATGGCACCATTCGAGGCATTGTATGGACGGAAGTGTAGATCACCAGTTGGATGGTTTGAAGTCGGGGAGTAGAAGTTGTTAGGACCGGATTTAGTACAAGATACCGTGGAAAAAAGTAAAGTTGATCAGAGAGAGGTTGAGTTCGGCTCAGAGTCGTCAAAAGAGTTACGCAGATTACCAGAGGAAGGATTTAGAGTTTCAGGTGGGGGATTTTGTGTTCTTGAAGGTATCTCTTCTCAAGGGAGTTATGAGATTTGTTAAAAATGGAAAACTCAGCCCTAAATTTATTGGGTCGTTCCAGATATTTCGGAGAGTTTGAGGAAGAGCTTATGAACTGGCCCTTCCACCTAGAGTGGACATGATACATCCAGTCTTTCATGTATCTCTGTTACGAAAGTATTACACGATGATTCCAATGTGTTGGAGCCTCAGACGGTTGATATCCATCAAGACTTATCTTATTCGGAACAACCAATAGCTATTGTGGGAAGAGAGACAAGGAAGCTACGATCTCGATGGGTTCCTTCGGTCAAGGTAATTTGGCAACATCATAAGGATCAAGAGGCTACATGGGAACCGAAAGAGGCCATGAGAGAGTAATATCCCTGACTCTTCTCGAATGAAGGTACACCCCATTTCCTTTAAACATTTCAATTCGAGGATGAATCATTTTAAGGGGGGAATTTTGTAACGACCTCGAATGTTTAGCTCGATTTGAGGCGCTTGGAATTTTTCTTTCCCGGGTTAGTAAGTAATTTCCGTAGTCGACTAGAAATGGCAAAAATTTATCTTATATCAAGCCTAAATTTCTTTTACTCTTTTAGGCCAACACCAAAATAGAAAAGGGAAGAAACAAGCCCAAAGGCCCAAACCAAAAACACAACAAGATTTTTCTAGAAATGGCCAAGTAAATATCTAATGAATGTTTTCATTTTTCTTGGTTTGCCAGTCGTGATGAAAGAGAGGGAGAAGGAGTGAGAGAATTGCTACCTTTCCTTGTAAAAAAAAATTGTAGTTTAAACAAGGAAATCATCAATTTTAAACCCAAAGAAGAATAAAAGGGGTTCTTGATGCATTATTAAGGAAGAAATAGATTGAACTAAGGTAAGGGTTCTTGACCCAAATTTTAATTGATTTGAATTTTGGTGATTACCCTGCGTAAACAAGGGTCTATTATGATTTCTCCCTCAGCCGGGAGTTCTTCCTCAGAAAAAATTGAATTGGCAGAGTTTCTTTTGGACTGACCCAACAAAACATTGCGGGGTTGGCTTCTTCTGGCACTACTATTTGCTTAAGCCTCAACCAATGGCCCGTCTGTGTTCCTATGATGAAACACAACATTTCAGGAAGATGCTAACCTATGTTGGTTTTCTATAAGGTCCCAAGATCAAAACAAGACATGAAATTGTGTGAACACATCAACGGAGGTAGCGGAATACTCACATTGATCGGTTGAGTCGATTTGG
The DNA here is from genome assembly GCA_019454045.1 of Zanthoxylum bungeanum. NCBI lineage: Eukaryota > Viridiplantae > Streptophyta > Magnoliopsida > Sapindales > Rutaceae > Zanthoxylum > Zanthoxylum bungeanum. The sequence goes on along the minus strand of SKCR01053885.1, from coordinate 57,571 downwards.
AGACGATTCAAGCCCAAAAACGCACTGCATTAATCTCATCACTGCACAGTCCACTGCCTCACAAAACAGAAAATTGAGTGAAGAAACGGAGCTCCAATCTTCGTCGGATGGATCCCGTCTCATGGGGGAACCTCCCTACCACCTTCGCAAGACTTGTAGTGTGCTAGCACTTGATTTCTCACCATGAGAAACCACTCTTGCTTCCCTTTGTCACGCCCAAACTGGTTCAAAACCAGTGAAGACTTGCTTCCATTGCCGTGAGAGGAAGAGAGAGATGAGAGAAAATTGTGTAATGGTTTGTTAATTAAAATGATTTACCAAAAATCAATTTATATTTATGCCATAATTTATTAAATTAATAATAAACTTATGACACAAATTCATGCAAAGGCTTAGAGTGTCAAACACTTCATTTCCATGCAATACCATTGAGTGCATTGTACACAATCTCCATGCAAAGCATTAGAGTGTCAAATAAGCATAATATGACATGTGTCAAAGTTAATGCATATCTTGACATGTGTCATGTGGGCCCCACACGTTTCCCAATGAAAGTGGGCCCACGTGCACTCACGCGTTCGGGTTCGATATTTCCGAAATACCGAGCTTACGTCGCGACGTTAATTCAATCGAATAAATAATTACGCCTGGCGAAATTATTATTTACGTCGCTAACGAATTAATTCTGAATTAACTCGTTTGCCCGAATTAAAATCTAATTTTAATTCCGCGTCGAAATCTAATTTCGTTTAATATATCGAATATATTAATTCATCGATTAATTCCAAATTAATCGTTCTCTCTCTTTAGACGATATTTTATCCCGGATAAAATATCTCCGTTATTAATCCTAGATTAATTTTCTCTCTCTTCTTTATAATCCCAGATTATTCAAGAGTGCGAGTTGTGCGTCATCGGTGGATTATCGGGAAGCGACCCATGAGATCCCCGATAATCTGGCAGTAAATACGGTCGTCGGAGTATCCGAATCACGTACGTACCAAGTACTACGTTCTACCGATTTACGAGACAAGGTCGACTCCTAGCAAAGCACCAAGTCTTCCCAGGTTCTCCGGACATATTCATCAAAGAATATTAGATCTGTATCAAGCGTAGTATACAATTGTATTGTGCATATCGGCCCAGTATCGGATGGTCACGTGCTAGGGCTGGGGCTGGATAAGTGTCTGCCCCGTCCGAAACACATATCGGATGTCTGGTAACTAGTCTCTATAATCGGATATTCATGACCTGGTCATAATATCCCGATTGGATGCGCATCACTAAAAGAGCACTAATACCGTATCCTGCGTGACATCATCTCCATTATGACTGGAGTGATACTTCCGTCTCGACATCACATCCAATACACTACGACTCTCTGATAAACCCAGAAGTGGTGAACACAGAACCAGTTAAGATCCCCCAACCACCAAAACCAAAGTTTACCGATTGTCGTAAGTATTAGCGATGTAAGTCTCAGGTTAAGACTATACACACCTACCTTGATTTCGGCCTCCCATAGACACCTAGTCATAATACCAATGGGATTCCGAAGGGTCTATCCAGAGCGAAGCTGTTTCCCGTACCATCGGTGAAACACGACCTCCTATCGCACTTGCATAAGTATCCAATACTTATATATATGAGAACTATGCCGTTTGCCCCCTCACAACGCGCACAAGTGCAATACTAGCCTATTCCGCATTATCGATGTCCAGTCTCGATAATACTACGGCTAGGGATATTTAATGATTAATCCTTCGTGGACTGATACTGTCTCATATCATCTCAATCCAGGAACCAGGAACTAATCATAGGGACCTCTCTTCATTTATATATCTATGGTGATCTAATCACAAATGACGAGAGTGCAATTTCCTTGTTACATAGTTAATTTGCTACAACAACACAATGATCTGTGCAAATAGTGACGCTATGGGTCATTTTGTCCAACAATCTCCCACTTGGCACATTGCGAGTCACTCAAGTGTCCTACACCTGAACTATGTACGGTTCGCTCAAATTGCTGAGGAAAGGTTTTCGTCAGCGGATTTGTTTGATTATCGTTTGACGCGATTTATACGATCATCACATCGCCACGATGTATGATCCGAACGAATCAGATGATATAGAAGTATATATCTGGATCGTCGATGAGACCTTTAATTCCTTAGCCTGTGCTGACGCCTAGCTCAGCTGCTAACAGAACTATATCTAATCTAATTAGATTTATTTCGACCCAAAAGACTTCTATTGCTGCCTCAGCTGCAGCAATAATCCGCATTTGTTGTTTATTCGGCAACAGTTATCTTGCTTGGAAGATTTCCAGCTCACTGTCCGGTGTTCAAACTTTATAGTACCGCAGTATTTAACTGTTTGGAAACTTGCAGCAGTGATCCCAGTCACTTCAAGTTCTCCTTCTCCATAGTTTAAGATAGCATCTTTAGTTCTCTGAGATACTAACAGATGTTCTTAACTTCAATCCAGTGACTGTCACTTGGATTGACCTGATTGTGACTCCATATGCTTGAAGCGTATGAGACACCAATACAAGTACATTTTAAATGTACAATTTCCCAGAGAGTGTTAACAACTCCAAATCTATCCCAGTAGATCTTTATTCCTCTAATAAAGGTTGTTACTCCCCAGAATTCTACGGAGAATTTCTATTGAAAGCCAAGCTTTCAACAATAGCTTTATGGGAATTTCACTGTCAGTGCGCTCTCCCACTAACCTCCTTATATACACAAGAATTATTTCGTTTTGAGTCAAATCATAAACCATTATGATTATTTCAAAACGACAGTTCCAAGAACCTTATGCTTGCATCAATCCAAACATGGATCGAATAACCCGCAAACCTTGTTTGTCGGTTATACAAAATCGTCAGGATGTTGTAAACATCCTCCAAAAGGTTTCCTTTTCAGGAAAGCGATTTTGATTTGTAACTAACATATTTCATAAATGAAATATATAGTTATCAATAAGCATCTTCAAAATGGATTTACCATGGCAACAGGTAAAAGGTTGAACCGTTATTAACATAATGTTGATAACGATACCTTTCCGTCAAAACCTTAGCTTTGCACGTTGGTATGTTGCCTTCCATGTATGTCTTCCTTGAAGACGTTTAATGTACCATAGGCACAACGCCTTGTGGTACAACAACTAGTATCCAAACATAGTTGTTATACATGGAATCCATTTCGGACTCATGGCACTTTGCCATAACAGGGAGTCGATACCTCGTATCACTTCCTCATAACGTAGTCGGATGGTACACCTCCATAAGATTGACATCTTTATGAGGTGAGATCAGAAACCCATACCCTAGGTTGTTTTCTGACTCTATCCGATCTACTAGTTTCTTGTGTATTTGAAGATTAATGGTATAGTTTCATCATAGATGAACTATTTGTGTTCCATTAAGGACTTCGTGCCTTGAACAGTATTACTCCGATTTTCATCGAGTATCACTATCCTCCCACTGACCACTGCATATCGGTATTCCTCTCAGGAAAAACCGCATGGTGAGCAACAATTACATTGTTCTCATGGAGATATATAAGTACTATACTTAAGGTTTCCCTTAGGATAACTTATATTGACACTTATCCAATTTGGGTCTTTTAGTTTGGTATCATCCAAACGTTATGCCTGGCATACCCAAATTATCAGGAATGAGAAACCACGTTTCTTTCCTGTTCATATCCTATATGATATCTGTCAAACAGATTTATATGGAACCTTATTCCAAATAAGTTTTTGCACTGTTAATACATATCCTGTTGAAGGAAATAGTAGCTCAGAGCGACTCGTGATAAACTTTATCATGTCCAACAAAAATTCGTTTTTTGGGTTGAACACACCGTCTAACTGACGTGTCTCGGGAGGAGTCCTCATATGAAAGAATACCGTACTCTTTCATGTACATTAGAAACCTACTGCTTAAGTATTTTCCATTACGGTCTTGCCGTGGCGGAATAATACTATAGCCGATCTGTTAATTTACTTCGTGTCGAAACTTCAAAAGTTTCCGATCTGTGTTCTTCAAAAGAAACACATAACCACAACGCGATGCTGCATCATCCGTTAAGGTCACGAAATATTCACGTTCACATCTAGCCTGGCTAGATATGGGCCCACTTACTTCACCATGAATAGGGCTAACAGATCGGTGGCCCTTTTACTATTACCAAGTAAATAGTATTTTAGGTATTTAACCTAATAAACTAGATTCGTAGACCTTATTTGAATAGTCAAATCAGTCCTAGTACCCACTCTCAAAAGTGTGGATATACGAGTCTTGTTTAATTGTGTCCTAGACAACAATGCCACAAATAAGTCTCCATTGATCAAATCAATTTGAGCTATTTATTTGTCATTTATATGTTTGAGATTTTATTTATATTCAAAATATAAATTATGTTATTTACATCCAATGTATTTATCTCAGTATCATCTTTATATATTGAAACACTTTAGTGTTCTAGAATATAAAGGTTTTATCCGTAATGGATTAAACACTGATATAGAGATAATGTCTCTAGATAAACTAGTTACATTATAACATTTCCTAATTTAAGTACATACCCAAAGGGTAGTTCACAAACTTAGGTATTTACGGTCGAAACAGCGACTTTCGTCCCGTTTCCAATCCGCAAAGAAATCTCGGCTTGAAGCCAGTATCCAGCTCACAGCGGATTCTGAACGTCAATACATATATGTATTATGTACCACACTAAGTATTTAAAATTCAATTTCAATACTAGTAGTGAACATAACTTTGACAAATATTTTTAAAGTTAGAGCCTCGCCCTTTCTTTAATTCCTTCGTGTCCATATCCAAATGGTAGTCACTTTGGGTCAATTATCCTTTTCAATATTTCACAAACCACTTGGGTTTTAGAATATCGAAATGATGTGCACCTTGTGCTACATGCCCAATTGCAAACTTTGACTTTTCTCCACTAGAATAGTCAAATCATTCTTCAAGAATTATTAATTGCAATTTTAATACTTTTAAATCTAAAGATAGATTTATTATAAGTATATTAATTAAGCACTAAAGTCATCATCACATAAATCTTCCAAAGACTTTATGCTCTACTATTTGCTTAATAATGGGCTTAGTCATAATAAGTTATTTTATCAAATAAATTAACCTATTATTAATTCCCAATTGAAAATTAAATCATTTAAAACATTTAATCCAAGGATTATATATTTTAAATATTCAACCTTTCAATTCTTTCTTGATTTCAATAGTCCAACTATTTAATCAATTTTAATAAGGTACTATTTATTATAATGATTACAATAATCCAATTATTTAATCAACTATAATTTTAATATTGATTACTATAATCCATTTATAAAATCAACTATCATTTTAATTCAATTATATTGATTACTATAATCCAATTATAAAATCAACTATATATTGAATAAGTTTGTATATAGTCCAACTATATATTTAAAAAACAACATAAAATATTAGTCCAACTAATACTTTTATTAATATGACGAGTAAAATAAATGAGCGTGTTTAGCGAGTATTGAACGAATGTTGCAAATTCAATACTTGCCTCCCACTATTTTTCGTCGAGCCTCTAACCCTCTGTGGAGTACTCGGGAAACCGTGTTTCCTAGTGGGCTAGGATCCCATTAAATAACACACAACCCTGACTTTGGCCAATAAAAAGCTGTATGCTATTTAACTAGGTAGATCTCACAGATCAATTGGATCTCATCCAATTCCTAGATCCGGTTAGGTGGACATCCAAGTCCGAAACATATATACAAATATATGTCAATATATCCAATATATTTCCTAACCCTATCCTCTGAATCATCTAGGCCATGGCTTTGGCCAAAAACAAACCTAATGATTCCAGTTAAGCGGGACCCATTGACGAGGAAAGTTTCGTAATCAATGTCATTGGACAAAAGTGATCTGACTTTGGCCAATAAAAATCACGATTTGGACAAGACACCGATATCTAACAAAACTCTCATGATTCAAGTACATCCTAGATTGACAAAGGTCTTGACTTTGGTCAAAAACAAACCAATGCCAACTTCGGATCTTGAACAAGAATCATTCAATGGAAGGATATTTGCTTAATATATGTTGAGGGATTTTCGCATGCAAATTGGCTACCAATTTTAATTATCTTTGTTAAGGTCTCATCATCATACACCCTTAAACATGCATTCTAAATACATAATAAAGCGAGTATGAAATAAAATAATAACGATATGCGGATGGATACTTTACACATTGATCCTAGATCAAATCTCTCTCTTTCTCACTCAAGCTAGCACTTGTACTACTTCTACCCGTTACACTACACTTCTAAAGAAACCTCATATACATAGAGGGGAATAGGTGAGAAGAGAATACAAAGAGAAAGAAGAGGTGATAAGGCTGGACACGCAGGTCCAATTTAATAAATCAAATTTATTACAACAATTTCCAAAATTGCCCACCCGACTAATATCCATCCGATATACGTTATTCATTCAACACAACCATGTATTCACACATACAAGCATGCTATCAATCAATCTAATCAAATTAATTAATCTGATAATTAAGTGATCATCCAATGTTCAAACAACGATTTGATTTTGTTCGAGTCAAACTCGTTTTTGCGAATAAGTACTCAAAGTACGAATTCATGAATTAAATTAAACTACATAATTAAATCCAATTTAACATGTATTTAATACTAATTCATTATTCAATTCCAAATTGAATATTGCACTTTATATTAATAAACCTTTACGATTTAAATTCCAAATTCAATCGCGTCGGGACTCAAAGTCCGATTAACGTCCAACGTCAATTTAATTCAAGTCTAATGGGCTTCAATTAATTTCTTTAGGCATGGGCTTCGGCAACCAAAGCCCAATAGTGGAATCACCCAAAATGCCTTAGAAATCAATTTCGGCCCATTAGGCCCAATTAAACATTAAAGGTTCATTAGTCGCAATTGGGCTTTATGGTTAAGGTTTTGGGCCCAATTGGATCCAATCCACTTGGCCTAAACCAAACTTGATAAATCAAGCCCAATAGGCCCAATTACAACAATTCAAGCCCAAATCCAAATTAGGCCCAATTAATTAAATACAAAAATCCAATTTCACAATTTAATTACCAAAAGTGCATTATATGATTAATGAACTAAATCGATATTTTTAAAACACCAAATTAGTCCAATTAATCATGCTTAATTCATTATCACATGTCAAACACACATAATGAAAAATCAAACCAATTACATGCTTGCTAAGTCTCGGCCAAGGAAGGTTTTGTGTCCGATTTGAATTCAATCCGATTAAACACAATCGACATTAAATTAACTTCCGAATGATTTCATACACATCCAATGTTCATAAAATCAAAACCACCAAGACATTTAGGGCATATCACATTCGGCCAACACATGGAATTTAGGGTTTATGTTCAATTCAAAGTACAATCCAATTGACATTAAATTAACATCATCCTACATGATTTTAACTCATCCAATGAATCAAAATCAACAAAATTCCAATGATTCAAAATCAATTACACATTCGGCCAAGGTGAAATATTTGGGGAAAATAATTCCAAATCATTTTCATCAAATTAGTCCAACCAAAATGAATTTAAACATGTTATAAGCATACTCAAACAATCAATTCATTCAAATCATGCTCAACAAACATTTACCCAATTTTTTAAGCCCTACAAATTTCATGCTTGCAACTTTAGCTCATGATGCCATTGTTGGTTTTCTATAAGGTCCCAAGATCAAACAAGACATGAAATATGTGTGAACACATCAACGGAGGTAGCGGAATACTCACATTGATCGGTTGAGTCGATTTGGAGACGATTCAAGCCCAAAAACGCACTGCATTAATTCATCACTGCAGCAGTCCACTGCCTACAAAACAGAAAATTGAGTGAAGAAACGGAGCTCCAATCTTCGTCGGATGGATCCCGTCTCATGGGGGAACCTCCCTACCACCTTCGCAAGACTCGTAGTGTGCTAGCACTTGATTTCTCACCATGAGAAACCACTCTTTGCTTCCCTTTGTCACGCCCAAACTGGTTCAAAACCAGTGAAGAATTGCTTCCATTGCCGTGAGAGGAAAGAGAGAATGAGAGAAAATTGTGTAATGGTTGTTAATTAAAATGATTTACCAAAAATCAATTTATATTTATGCCATAATTCATTAAATTAATAATAAACTTATGACACAAATTCATGCAAAGGCTTAGAGTGTCAAACACTTCATTTCCATGCAATACCATTGAGTGCATTGTACACAATCTCCATGCAAAGCATTAGAGTGTCAAATAAGCATAATATGACATGTGTCAAAGTTAATGCATATCTTGACATGTGTCATGTGGGCCCCACACGTTTCCCAATGAAAGTGGGCCCACGTGCACTCACGCGTTCGGGTTCGATATTTCCGAAATACCGAGCTTACGTCGCGACGTTAATTCAATCGAATAAATAATACGCCTGGCGAAATTATTATTTACGTCGCTAACGAATTAATTCTGAATTAACTCGTTTGCCCGAATTAAAATCTAATTTTAATTCCGCGTCGAAATCTAATTTCGTTTAATATATCGAATATATTAATTCATCGATTAATTCCAAATTAATCGTTCTCTCTCTTTAGACGATATTTTATCCCGGATAAAATATCTCCGTTATTAATCCTAGATTAATTTTCTCTCTCTCTTCTTTATAATCCCAGATTATTCAAGAGTGCGAGTTGTGCGTCATCGGTGGATTATCGGGAAGCGACCCATGAGATCCCCGGATAATCTGGCAGTAAATACGGTCGTCGGAGTATCCGAATCACGTACGTACCAAGTACTACGTTCTACCGATTTACGAGACAAGGTCGACTCCTAGCAAAGCACCAAGTCTTCCCAGGTTCTCCGGACATATTCATCAAAGAATATCTAGATCTGTATCAAGCGTAGTATACAATTGTATTGTGCATATCGGCCCAGTATCGGATGGTCACGTGCTAGGGCTGGGGCTGGATAAGTGTCTGCCCCGTCCGAAACACATATCGGATGTCTGGTAACTAGTCTCTATAATCGGATATTCATGACCTGGTCATAATATCCCGATTGGATGCGCATCACTAAAAGAGCACTAATACCGTATCCTGCGTGACATCATCTCCATTATGACTGGAGTGATACTTCCGTCTCGACATCACATCCAATACACTACGACTCTCTGATAAACCCAGAAGTGGTGAACACAGAACCAGTTAAGATCCCCAACCACCAAAACCAAAGTTTACCGATTGTCGTAAGTATTAGCGATGTAAGTCTCAGGTTAAGACTATACACACCTACCTTGATTTCGGCCTCCCATAGACACCTAGTCATAATACCAATGGGATTCCGAAGGGTCTATCCAGAGCGAAGCTGTTTCCCGTACCATCGGTGAAACACGACCTCCTATCGCACTTGCATAAGTATCCAATACTTATATATATGAGAACTATGCCGTTGTGCCCTCACAACGCGCACAAGTGCAATACTAGCCTATTCCGCATTATCGATGTCCAGTCTCGATAATACTACGGCTAGGGATATTTAATGATTAATCCTTCGTGGACTGATACTGTCTCATATCATCTCAATCCAGGAACTAATCATAGGGACCTCTCTTTTTATATATCTATGGTGATCTAATCACAAATGATGAGAGTGCAATTTCCTTGTTACATAGTTAACTTTGCTACAGCAACACAATGTTCTGTGCAAATAGTGACGCTATGGGTCATATTATCCAACAACCTATGCACGGGTTATTCCAACTGACCTCAGCTTGTATCTCCCTCAGTAATCTTTGCATTCTCAATCAACTCTCTGCCATCTGTTAATACTTCCTTACCGTTCTACCATATCATTATAGAAACGACCGCTGCGTGTTATCCCCTCACTCTTTCTTCCTCACTACTGGAGAAGTCTTCCAGAAATTTATGCCCCGTTCTATCTCATCTTCACTGTTACTGTCCCATATACCCAGGCAAAAGGCTTGATGGTCAAAGGACTGAGGACAAGGCTTTCGGGTAGGCCAGAGTTTATATGTAGGTCGGTGGGGGGGGCAAGAGTGGTAATTTGGTTAGGGGATTTTGGTTGTGTGTCGGGGCGTTCTGTTTCCGGTCAGGTATCTTTTTGGAGTCTATAAGGCCTGGGATTCATGGCGGAGGCGGGCACAATTATCATTGTCGTGGCCTTTCTTGTTGGCGGAAGTGACAGTATTGGCTCAGATTGAGATGTGGTGGTGGAGGGTTGGGAAGTGGTTTGGTCTCCAGGGTTTCAGAAGTCCTTGTCTTTTTAATTTCCCAGCACCTTAGACAATGGCCTCCCTAAGTTGGAGAATCTCTGATTCCGGATGGCAGCAAATCTCCACAGAAACAGGTTTGCTACTGATGTTCCCCCAATAGGCCTCCTACTTAGGCCATTAAAACTTCATGTTCTCTGCCTCTTCTTCTTCAATATCCATGACAGTTTCTCTAACTGTCAAAAATCAGCAATCATAGAGGTCATCCTCCTCAGCTTGCCATAAATCGAGGGCTTGGTGCCCTTGATGATCATTTTAATCTGGTCCTTCTCATAGGGCCGAGTCTGCATTTTCAGAAACTGGCTTCTCCAGCGGTCTACATACTCCTTGAAGCTTTCCTTCGGCTTCTGCTTAGTGTTCTCCAAATCACGGAGTGACAAATCAATTTCCAAATCTGTACCATATTGCTTCAGAAAAGCATCAGCCAGTTCCCTCCAATCTTCCATAATCTTCTTCTTAAGGATGTGATACCAAACTACCGGCGCTCCCTCAAGTGACATCCCAAACATTTTTTGCACTTGATGCTTGGATAAACCCACTGAACTCATGACTGAAACATACTGACGGAAATGGACCGTCGGATCCTCATTCCCGTTGAACTTAGCCATATCCGGCATCTTGAACTGAGCTGGCAACTGTTCTTCGAAGGTCATTGCCTCATAATCTAACAGCTCTTCATGTTTACCCCTCATTTTACGGGTAACTGTTTCAACATGATCCCGAAGCTTCTGAAATTCTGCCTGAGACCCAATCACTTTGCCTGTTGCATACTCTACCATGTCGTCATCAAAAGCGGGGATATCATCCCCCAACCCATTCGGAGGCTCCTCGCGCCTCACATTCTCATAGCTTCCCCCAGCACGGGGTACAGCCATACCAGCCACAGCAGTAGTCAAGGCTTGCAACTGTTCAGTAATTTTGGCGAGACCGTTTTCCAACTGATCTATCCGGGATACCTCGTTATCGGATGTACTCATATCTGTTACCGGTCTTTTAGTGAGTCTTCCCTCTTCCCTAACCCAACAGGAATCTATGATGTCTTTTATAGACATAGAGGGTGTTAACAGGATATATGTATGCATGATATGAACAAGATGCATGCGATACAAGGAATATATCAACTCATTAAAATTTTCACACAAATCGGCCCATCATCATTACAGAAGCTTTTGGGCTAATTGTCATAGGAGTGAACTCGTCCCAGTTTAAATGGCCCAACAAGTTCACATCTCATGGTAAGAAGTCCAATTGTACCGTATCCAAATGATAATGCTCCTAAACACAAACATATAATGGCCCATTGGCGTTTTAGAAGCTTTTGGCCTATTGGCGTTTTAGAAGCTTTTGGCCCAATCATCATAAGATACGTTCTTGTCCCAGTTTATATGGCCCAACAAGCCCATACCTCATGACAAAAGGTCTGAATGGATTCAAACGACAATGTTCCCAAACACAAGCATATAGAAATAATTTCTACATAGTGGCCCATCAGCATTTCAGAAGCTTTTGGCCCAATTATCATAGGATACGAACTCGTCCCAGTTTAAATGGCCCAACAAGTACGCATTTCTGACAAGAAGTCCAACTGCATCCAAATGAGGATGGTCCACAAGCACAAGGAAATAGTTGCTACAGGCCATACAACTCCGATCTACGTGTGGGTTTGCGGGAGTATTGACAAAGACTCTCGCTGGCGAAGGATTGCCCACAACTAGGTCTCCCCACTCAAGGGTTCGAGCGACCAAGTGAGCGCACCTTTTTTACACCTTAAGGTACGTGCCAACGAGTTATGGTGTGACTAACTGTCAAATGGATTTCCCGTTGTAGATTCCCCAAAGGGAGGGTGGAGCGAACTCTCTTAAATACCCAAGCCTCTTAGGCTCTTATCGCTTGGTGACAGGAATAAACAACGAGTCCTCCAAATTAGTCCATCACAGTAGGCAACAAGTAAATGATTATCTAGGTGCCTTCACAGCTTTTCCTTATAGAAAGGTAGTGAATGAAGGAAGACACCAAACCATTACCCAGCCTTAAAAAGTGACTTTGATTAAACCCCTTTTAACCCACAGTAGACACGGTTAATTAAAGCACAAATCCAAACATTACAAGACATTATTTCGGGGCCGATTCTCTATCCCCAGTGGAGTCGCCAGACTATAGGACACAGAAACTGGGTTACACATGCTGTTCCGGGCTCGCGGCCCGGATGGGAGTACGGAGTAGCCCGCGGGGGACTAAACCGGAGAATAATGGAGTCGCCACCCGGTGTGAACCGGGACAAATATTTAAGGCCGCACTCACCCCTCGCAAGGGAAGACCTCAAACCGTTGGGTTCGGAATGGTCCCTTACTTATGCCACTTGTAATGAAATGATTTGTGCAATAATTTAACCAAGCCTAACCAACATTTATTTCCAAGGATAATTTACTCCTAAGTTCACATGCATAAGTACAAGGCTCATATCTAAGTTTGCATATTACCTATGTCCGAATTTACATATAACATATTTGCATATAATCTATGTCCCAATTTTCATGCATAAAGACGAATTGAAATACGGCAAGCATACAATGTCATAAGCACATTACATTTGATCATAGGTATGCCAGTAGATAATAATTGGACAATCACTCATGAAAGCAAATAGAAATAACGGTAAGCATATAACTTCATGAACATGTTGAATGGATGAATGCGGAAGCATAAGTAGATAATTATCTTGTAAACATGCATCCTGGAAACGAACATGTGATCTTGTGGACACAATAAATGACTAACCGTGAGAACATGAACAATCAAAAAGGTAAATGACAAAATGAGTATCCAAGCATGAGATGTGATGGAAGAAGGCATGTTTACCGTGGGCGTTCGTGCGGCGTTCTTAGCCACGTTCGAACGGTAAACAGAGGGTTCGTGTTCGAGTAGCGTTCGTAAACGCGTTCGAACGAACTGAGACCGAAAACATGCGTTCGTGCGGCGTTCTGAAACGCGTTCGAACGGGGTTACAACAGTGACCTCCAAAATACAGTAACAACATGACACATACGTGAATGATGAATAGATGACACCTAATCAATAATAACGGGCTAGAAGACACATGAAAGCATCGTGGTAAAGGATTTTAACCCCTCGACATAGAGGACCTTTAATCCAACTTACTAAGCCCATGCGCTAATAACATAATGCATATAAAAATGAAGACAACAATATCGGACTTTGTATACCCGATTGAACACATCTTACATTCAACCGAATATATGTCATCCGGTGCGACGAAGCATCGTGGTAAATGATTTTAACCCCTCGAAATGGAGGACCTTTAATCCGACTTACTAAGCCCATGCGCTAATAACATAATGTTGGTTTCTAATTAGGTCCCGGATTGATTATAAGCATGAAAAACATTGCGAATACACATCGACGAAGTTGCGGAATACTTACATCGATCGATTGAGCGACGCGGCAAGCAACGGAACTCCAAAATGCTCACTGGTTTGGGCGAACTGCAGTGTAGATTTTGCTCACTATTTTGGCTTCGTTTTTGGTCCTTCGTCAAGCTCCAAACTTCGTCGAACGGTTCCCGTCTCATGGGTGAGCTTCCCTATCACCTTCGCATGTCCCGTAAGTGTGCTAGCACTTGTGATTTTGCCACAAAATCACACTCCAAGCTTCCCACACAGCTCACTGTTTTGTCAAAACCAGTAAGCTTTTTAACAGCCCCTTGGGCGTGAGTTTAGGAGAGAAAGAGAGAAGGAGAGTTGTGTTGAATTTCCAAATTTGTGTAATATATACACTCATATGAATTTCACAAGCATTTCACGTGAATTTGGCTTTATAAAGTCAAACAAATAAAAGCCAACAACCATTCCAACAACTCACATCAAGTCTTGTCAATCAATCAATCCAATCAATTGTCACATCACTCAAAATGACATGATTTGACGCTTGATGTGACGCTAGATGCGACTAGCGATTTGAAACTTGATTTGATTTGCCGCACTCGAATTCGAAATGCGAATGCGCTCGCAAATTATCTCGGGCTCAGATTCGCTAATTCTAAATTAATGAATTTACCGTTGCGTCGTAATTAAATGATTACGCCTAGCGAGATCACTATTCACGTCACTAACGAATTAATTCCAAATAAATTTGTTCGCTCGAATTAAAAACTAATTTCAATTTCGCGTCGAAATCCAATTTCGTTTAATATATCGAATATATTAATTTACCCGATTAATTCCAAATTAATCGTTATCTCTCTTTAATGATATTTTATCCCAGATAAAATATCTCTTCTATTAATCCCAGATTAATTTAGAGTGCGAGTTATACGTCATCGGTGAATCTTTGGGAAGCGACCCATGAGATCCCCGGATATGTTGGAAGTGAATTCGGTCATCGGACTATCCGAACACGTAAGTACCTCGTACTACGTTTATACCGAATTACAAGACAAGGTTGGCCTCTAGTAAAGCGCCATGCCTCCCCAATTCTCCGGAAACATCCTTACAGGAATAAGGATCTATATCAAGCGTAGTATACCGTAGTATTGCGTATTTCTGTCCAGTATCGGATGATCACGTGCTAGGCCTGGGGCTGGAAATGTGTCTGCCCCATACGAAGCACATGTCGGATGTCTGGTGAATAGTCTCTATAATCGGATAAACCTGACCTAGTCATTTTATCCCGATAGCTGCAGCATTTAAGAGTACTAGTACCGTATCCTACGTGACCATCATCTCCAAATGACTGGAGTGACACTTCCGTCTTGACATTACACCCAACACACTACGATTCTCAATATACCCAATATCGGCGTTCACAGAACCGGTTAAAGCCCTGGACGACCTCAACCAAAGTATATTGATTGTCGGATGCATTAGCGGTGCAAGTCTCAGGTTAAGACCAAATACACCTACCCTGATTGCGGACTGCCATAGACACATAGTCATACTACCAATAGGATTCCGCGAGGTCTTATCCAGAGCGAAGCTGTTTCACATACCATCGGTGCAACACAACCTCCTATTACACTTGCATGAGTATCCTATACCCAAATATATGAGAACTATGCCATTGTGCTCTCACAAACGCGCACAAGTGTAATACTAGTCTTTTACGTATTTATCGATGTCCAATCACGATAATACTCTGACTATGGATATTTAATGATTTATCCTTCGTGGATTGATACTGTCTCATATCATTCTCTGTCCAGGAACAAACCATAGGGACCTCTCATCATTTATACATCTAAGGTGATCTAATCACAAATGATAAGAGTGCAATCTCCTTTGTCACATAGTTAATTTGTACAACAACACCATGATCTGTACAAATAGTGACGATGTGGGTCATAATTGTCCAACAATCTCACACTTGGCCTATAGCCAGTC
Organism: Zanthoxylum bungeanum; assembly: GCA_019454045.1. NCBI lineage: Eukaryota > Viridiplantae > Streptophyta > Magnoliopsida > Sapindales > Rutaceae > Zanthoxylum > Zanthoxylum bungeanum. The sequence continues at coordinate 41,790 of SKCR01053885.1, read as the reverse complement.
ACTCGAGTCTCTGACACCCGAACTATGTACGGTTGGCTCAAACTGCTGAGAAATGCTTTCGTCAGCGGATTTGCATGATTATCGTCTGATGCGATTTATTCGATCATCACATCGCCACGATGTATGATCCGAACGAATCAGATGAATAGTCGAAGTATGTATCTGGATCGTTGATGAGACCATTAATTCTTTAGGCTATGCTCGAGCCTAGCTCAGCTGCTAAAAGAATTATATCTAATCTAATTAGATTTGTTTATCAACCAAGAAGGCTTCTATTGCTACTTCAGCTGCAGCAATTATCCCGCTTTTGTTGTTTATTCGGTAACAGTATATTGCATGGACGATTTCCAGCTCACTGTACCATTATTCAAACTGTATAGTACCGTTTGAGACTTTTAGTCATCTTTATCGGTTTAGGAAACTTGCTATAGTGATCCCAGTCACTTCAAGTTCTCCTTTTCCACAGATTAAGACAGCATCCTTAGTTCTCTAAGATATTAAGTATGTTCTTAACTTCAATCCAGTGACTATCACTCGGATTGGCCTGTTTGTGAATCCATATGCTCAAAGCGTATGAGACACCAGGTCACGTACATTTTTCAATGTATGATTTCTCGGAGAGTTTCAACAACTTAATCTATCCCAGTAGATCTTTATTCCTTGAATAAAGGTTGTTTTCTCCCAAGAATTCTACGGAGAATTTTCTCGAAAGCCAAGCTTTCACCGATTGTTATTTTGGGAATATCATTTCCAAGAAATGACTTATTATCATTATTTTATATAGGACACCCACTGTCAGTGCGCTCCCACTAACCCTCTTATATACACAAGAATCCTTTTCATTTTGAATTAAATCATACACTATTATGATTACATCAAAACGTAAGTTCCAAGAACCTAATGCTTGCTTCAATCCAAACATGGATTGAATAACCTGCAAACCTTGTTTGCTAGTTACGTCAAAACCGTCAGGATGTTGTAAACATCTTCCAAAAGTTTCCTTTTTCAGGAAAGGGATTTTCCAGTTAAGCTGACATATTTCATGAATGAAACACTCAGCTTTTAGCAAGAATTTTCCAAATGGATTTACCGTGCAACAATTAAAAGGTTGAATCATAATCAACACAATGTTGATAACGATACCTTTCCGCTACAAGCCTAGCTTAGTACGTTGGTATGTTGCCATCCATGTATGTTTTCCTTGAAGACTTATAAAGTATCAATAGGCACAATGCCTTGCGGTACATCAACTAGTGTCCATACTAAGTTGATATACATGGAATCCATTTAGCACTCATGACACTTTGTCATAATAGGAAGTCGATACCTTGTATCACTACCTCATACGTAGTCAGTTGGTATACCTCAATAAGATAGACATCTTTATGAGGTGAGATCAGAAACCCATACCCCAGGTTGTTTTCTGACTCTCTCCGACCAACGCGGTTCTTGTGTATATGAAGATTAATGGTAATAGTTTCATATTTGATGAACTATTTATGTTCCATTAAGATTCGGTGCCTTGGACAATATTACTCCGATTTTCATCGAGTTTTACTATCCTCCCACTTACCACTGCATATCGGTATTCCTCTCAGGAAAACCGCATGGTGAGCAACAATCTAATTGTTCTCTTGTGAGATGTATAAGTACAATAATTATGGTATCGTTAGGATAACCTACATTTGGCACTTATCGAATTTGGGTTCTTGTTTGTTATCATCCAAACATATGCCTAGCATACCCAAATTATCAGGAATGAGAAACTGGGTTTCTTTCCCGTTCATATCTAATATGATATCTGTCAAACAGATTTTAATGGAAGCTTATTCAAAATAAGTTCTTGCACTGTTTATGTGTATCCATTGAAGGAAATGGTAGCTCTGAGCGACTGGTTATTAACCTTATTATGTCCAACAAAACTCGGTTACACAGTTCGGACACACCGTCAAACTGACGTGTTCCGGGAGGAGTCCTCATTTGAAAGAATACTTTACTCTTTCAAGTATATTAGAAATTTATTGCTTAAGTATTTTCCATTACGGTCTGACCATGACGATATAATATTATAGCCGATCTGTTTGTCTATTTCGTGTCGAAACTTAAAAGTTTCCGATTTGTGTTCCAAAAGAGACACATAACCATAACGCGATGCCACATCCGTATAGGTCACGAAATATTCATATCTACTTCTAGCCTAGCTAGATATGGGCCCACTTACTTCACTATGAACTAGGGCTAACAGATCTGTGGCTTTTACACTTTTACCATGTAAATAGTGTTTTAGGCACTTTGCCCAATAAACTAGATTCGTAGACTTTATTTGATTAAAATCAAATTAGTCCGAGTACCCACTCTTCAAAAGTGTGGATATACGAGTCTTGTTTAATTTGTCCTAGAAAACATTGCCACAATTAATTTCTTCTGATCAAATCAGTTCGAGCTATTTATTTGTCATATATATATTTGAGATTTTATTTATATTCAAAATATAAATGTTTTTATTCACATCTAATGTGTTTATCTCAATATCATCTTTATATAATAAAACACTTTAGTGTTCTAAAATATAAAGGTTCACCCGCAGCGGGTCAAACACTGATATAGAGATAATGTTCCTAGTCAAACTAGTTACATTATAACAGTTTCCAAATTTAGGTACACACCCAAAGGTAGTTCCTAAACTTAGGTATCCACGGTTAAAACAGCGACTTTCATCCCGTTTACAATTCGCAGATAAAATCTCAATTGAAGTTAGTATCCTGCTCACAGCAGATTCTGAACTTCAATATATATATTCATGTACCACACTTAGTATTTAAAATTCAATTTAAATACTAGTCATGAACATAATGTTGACAAACATATTTGAAGTCAGAGCCTTGCTCGTCTTCAATTCCTTCATGTCTGCTTTGTCCAAACGGCAGTTGCGCTTCCGCGATTCCGTTTGCCACATCTAAGGCAGACATTTTAGGATATGTCCTTTATCTTCCCAGAAGACTATAATGATTTTGCCTTTGCCTGTTTCAACACTCCAGAAGCCTTTGGCCAAGCCTTGGCCTTCTAGAATATCGAAGTAAGGTGCGCCTTGCGCTACTTGCCTAATTGTAAAGTTTGACTTTATCTCCTTGAAAATAGTCATTAATTCTCCAAGAATTATTTATTGCAATTTTAATACTTCTTAAATCTAAACATAGATTTATGACAAGTATAATAGATTAAGCACTAAAGTTATCATTACATGAATATTCCAAATATCATGTTCCACTTATTTGCTTAACTCCGGGCTTTAGGCATAATATATTATTTTATCAAATAAAATAACTAATTAATATTCCAGGACCATCCTGAAATTTTATTTCCAATTTGAAAATTAAACCATTTAAACACATTTTCCCTAGGATTATGTTTTAAATGTTAATCTTTCAATTTATATCTTGATTTTAATAGTCCAACTATTAAACAATGATTTTGGTACTATTTATTATAATGATTACAATAGTCCAACTATTTAATCAACTATAATTAATTAAATCAAATATATTGATTATCATTATCCAATTATATAATCACTTATAAATGAATTGTTTGAATATAGTCCAACTATTTATTAAAACAACAATTTAAATATTAGTCCAACTAATCATTTAATATGTTTGACGAATGATATTTGTTGGAGCGCATATGGCAAGTAATTGAACAAATATTGCAAATTCAATTCTTGCCTCCCACTATTTTTCGGCGAGCCTCTAACCCTCTGTCGAGTACTCGGGAAACCGCGTTTCCTAGTGGGCTAGGATCCCATTAAATATCACACAATCTTGACTTTGGCCAACAAATTGTATGATAATTAACTAGGTAGATCTCTAAGATCGATTGGATCCGATCCAATTCCTAGATCCGGTAGGGGGACGTCCAAGTCTGAAACATATATCTTATATATGCCAATACATCCAATATATTACCTAACATTTTTCCTCTGAATCAACTAAGCCTTGGCTTTGGCACAACAAACTTAGTGATCCCAGTCAAGCGCGACCCATTGACCATGGAAAGTTTCGTAATCAATGTCGATGGACAAGAAGTGGTCTTGACTTTGGCCAACAAACCACAACTTGGACATGACACCAATATGGAACAAAACCTTCGTGATTCAATCACATCCTCGACAGACAAATGCCTTGACTTTGACCAACAAACCAATGTCGTCTTAGATCTTGAGTGAGAATCACTCAATGGAAGGAAAAACGCTTGATATTATTTGAGGGTTTTTCGCGTGCAAATTGGCAACCAATTTATTATCTTTGTTAAGGTCCCATCATCATACACCCTTAAACATGCATTCTAAACACATAATAAAGCGCGTATAATAAAATAATAATGATATACGGATGGATACTTAACACATTGATCCTAGATCAAATCTCTCACTTTCTCTCTCCCGCTAGCACAAGTATTACTTCTACCTGTTACACTACACTTCTAAAGAAACCTCATTTACATTGAGGGGAATAGGTGAGAAGATAATACAGAGAAATGAGAGGTAATAAGGCTGGACACGCAGGTCCAATTAATAAATCAAATTTATTACAATTTTCAAAATTGCCCCACCCATCTAATATCCATCCGATATACATTATTCATGCATCGCAATCATGTATTCACACAAGCATGTTATCAATCAATCTAATCAAATTAATTAATCTGATAATTAGTGATCATCCAATGTTCAAACAACGATTTGATTTTATGCGAGTTAAACTCGTCTTTGCGAATAAGTACTCAAAGTACGAATTCTTGAATTAAATTAAACTACATCATTAAATCCAATTTAATATGCATTCAATTCTAATTCGCTATTAATTCCTAATTAAATACTACACTTTAATAATGAACTTTACGACTTAAATTCCAATTTAATCGCAACGGGTCTCAAAGCCCGATAAACGTCCAACGTCGATTTAATTAAAGTCCAATGGGCTTTTAATTGATTTCTTGAGGCGTGGACTTTTGGTCAACTCGGGTCAAACTGAAAACCAAAGTCCAATCCGGGAGTTACCCCATAAGCCCATAAATCAATTTTGGCCCATTAGGCCCAATTAAACTTTAAAGTCCATTAAGTCGCATTTGGGCTTTATGGTGGCGGTTTTGGCCCAATTGGATCCAATCCAATTTGCCTAAACCCAACTTTGTACAACAAAGCCCATTAAGCCCATTTACAACTTTAAAGCCCAATTTCACAAAATAGGCCCAATTAATTAAATTCCAAAATCCAATTTTCCCAATTTAATTACCAAAGTGTATAACATGATTAATTACCCAAATTAACATTTCTAAAACATCAATATACACAATTAATCATGCTCTTTTTCATCATCACATGTCCAACATATTTTGATTAAAATCAAACCCAATTACATGCTTCCATAGTCTTGGCCAAGGAGGGATAATTTTGTCCGATTCGAATTCAATCAAATTAATTCCACAATCAACATTAAATCATCATCCTAATTGATTCTAACTCATCCAATGAATTACAAATCAAAAAATCCAAGACATTATAGGGCTATATGTATTCGGCCAACATAAGGTATTTGGGGATTTTTGTACAATTCAAAATTCAATCCAATTAATTTCAAATTAACATCATCCAACATCATTACAACTCATCCAATGAATCAAAATGAAAAATTCCAAGAATTCCAAATGAACCCTAACTTTCGGCCAAGGTGAAAATATTGGGGAAAATCATTCCAAATCAATTTTCATGAAATTGATCTAATCAACATTCAATTCAACATGTTTTAAGCATACTCATTCATCCAATTTCACAAAATCATGCTTGAAAACAAATTACCCAAATTTTAAGCCCTAAACTTTTCATGCTCAAACCTAGCCTCTTGATGCCATTGTTGGTTTCTAATTAGGTCCCGGATCGATTATAAGCATGAAAAACATTGCGAATACACATCGACGAAGTTGCGGAATACTTACATCGATTGGTTGAGCGACGCGGCAAGCAACGGAACTCCAAAATGCTCACTGGTTTGGGCGAACTGCAGTGCAGATTTTGCTCACTGTTTTGGCTTCGTTTTTGGTCCATCGTCAAGCTCCAAGCTTCGTCGAACGGTTCCCGGCTCATGGGTGAGCTTCCCTATCACCTTCGCATGTCCCGTAAGTGTGCTAGCACTTGTGATTTTGCCACAAAATCACACTCCAAGCTTCCCACACAGCTCATTGTTTTGTCAAAACTAGTAAGCTTTTTAACAGCCCCTTGGGCGTGAGTTTAGGAGAGAAAGAGAGAATGAGAGTTGTGTTGAATTTCCAAATTTGTGTAATATATACACTCATATGAATTTCACAAGCATTTCATGTGAATTTGGCTTTATAAAGTCAAACAAATAAAAGCCAACAACCATTCCAACAACTTGCATCAAGTCTTGTCAATCAATCAATCCAATCAAATGTCACATCACTCAAAGTGACATGATTTGACGCTTGATGTGACGCTAGATGCGACTAGCGATTTGACGATTGATTTGATTTGCCGCACTCGAATTCGAAATGCGAATGCGCTCGCAAATTATCTCGGGCTCAGATTCGCTAATTCTAAATTAATGAATTTACCGTTGCGTCGTAATTAAATGATTACGCCTAGCGAAATCACTATTCACGTCACTAACGAATTAATTCTAAATTAATTCGTTCGCCTGAATTAAAATCCAATTTCAATTCCGCGTCGAAATCCAATTTCGTTTAATATATCGAATATATTAATTTACCCGATTAATTCCAAATTAATCGTTATCTCTCTTTAATGATATTTTATCCCAGATAAAATATATCTTCTATTAATCCCAGATTAATTTTCTCTCTCAACTAATTAATCCCATATTAATTTAGAGTGCGAGTTATACGTCATTGGTGAATCTTTGGGAAGCGACCCATGAGATCCCAAAGCGCCATGCCTCCCCAATTCTCCGGAAACATCTTTACAGGAATAAGGATCTATATCAAGCATAGTATACCGTAGTATTGCGTATTCATGTCCAGTATCGGATGATCACGTGCTAGGCCTGGGGCTGGAAATGTGTCTTCCCCGTACGAAGCACATGTCGGATGTCTGGTGAATAGTCTCTATAATCGGATAAACCTGACCTAGTCTTTTTATCCCGATAGCTGCAACATTTAAGAGTACTAGTACCGTATCCTACGTGACCATCATCTCTAAATGACTGGAGTGACACTTCCGTCTTGACATTACACTCAACACACTACGATTCTCAATATACCCAATATCGGCGTTCACAGAACCGGTTAAAGCCCTGGACGACCTCAACCAAAGTATATTGATTGTCGTATGCATTAGCGGTGCAAGTCTCAGGTTAAGACCAAATACACCTACCCTGATTGCGGACTGCCATAGACACATAGTCATACTACCAATGGGATTCCGCGAGGTCTTATCCAGAGCGAAGCTGTTTCCCGTACCATCGGTGAAACACAACCTCCTATTACACTTGCATGAGTATCCTATACCCAAATATATGAGAACTATGTCGTTGTGCTCTCACAAACGCGCACAAGTGTAATACTAGTCTTTTACGTATTTATCGATGTCCAATCTCGATATTACTCTGACTAGGGATATTTAATGATTTATCCTTCGTGGACTGATACTGTCTCATATCATTCTCTGTCTAGGAACAAACCATAGGGACCTCTCATCATTTATACATCTAAGGTGATCTAATCACAAATGATAAGAGTGCAATCTCCTTTGTCACATAGTTAATTTGTACAACAACACCATGATCTGTACAAATAGTGACGCTATGGGTCATAATTGTCCAACACATAATGAATATAAAAAATAAATACAACAATATCGGACTTCGTATACCCGATTGAACACATCTTACATTCAACCGAATATACATCATCCGGCGCGGCAAAACATCGTGGTAAAGGATTTTAACCTCTCGAAATGGAGGATCTTTAATCTGACTTACTAAGCCAATGCACATCACATTATTACATAAACAAATAACATGCAGAAATTAAATAACGATAATAAACAAATCAAGATAACATGAAATAGAATATGTGCCGTATTCTCAAGTGGTAGGTGGAGTTGTATCCCGAGTACAGATCATACTATCGTCCTTTTGGAATCGGCTATGAAATTTATGTTCGGGTTTCCATCCTATATACCACAAGAGGCGACACATTTTCTGTTTTATTCAAGGGCCACAACATACACCATTTCACAATACATGCATTTGCTATCTATTCAAGGGACACAACATGCATCACTCCATAATAATCATGTAAATAAGATTCAATAAACAGTAAAAATACGAATAAAAATGGATGTGAAAAGTGCCCTCAGGTCTAACCTTTTTCGTCGACTCTCGGATTTGCGTTTCACGGTGATCGGAATGGTTAAAGCTCCACAACTTTTCCGGTTCACTGGTTTGCGTCTTTCCTCGTTGTTTCGCTGCTCAAGCTACTGTTTTGACTCCGTTTTGCTGTTGTTTTGCTGCTGTATTTTGGTCCCTGTTTTTGGTGGTTTAGGCTACTATTTTTGCGGTTAAAGGGCTGTTGTTTGTTGGCATTTTTATCTGCTGTTTAGAGGTGAGTTTCGGTAGTTTAGGGGGGTGTTCCAAGGGCAGTTTTTTGGTCAAACAGTGAATGTTTTAGGTAGTGATTTTTGGTAATACAGTGGATGTTTTAGGGGCTGTGATTTTTGGTGATCTAAGGTGTTTATGGGGCTGTAATTTTCAGTTAGGGAGGGAAGAGGATGAGAGAAAATTCTTTGTTACTTCTTGAGTGTATTAGGCATGAATGGAGTGGCTTTTTTCTTTGTTGTATATGCGTGAGAGTCAGGAGGATTCAAGGGTTGGAATAGCTTTGTTTTTATAGGCAAAGGGGATGGGTGAATCCTTGCTTGACAAGGAAGGGATTTGTGCATTAAAGGATGATTTGATTTAGTGTTAAACAAGGAAAACCAAAGATTGATTGGGGGACATGTCTTGGCTAGATTAGGAATATGATATATTTAATTTGTTTTGTTTAGGCATGATATTTGTTTAGTTAGGAATATAATAATCTTGATTGATTTTAATTAGGCATGATTTTATTTGATATTTATTTTAATTTGGTATATGATTTTTAGATTTTATTTAATTTCACCATGTGTTAAATATGTGTTTTATTAATTTGGATATGTTTTATGGGCTTTGGTGGGCTAATTGGGCTTGGGTGTGAGGCTAGCAGCAAAACCAGAAGTACCGACACCGTTCGAACGCCGATTCGAACGCTACACGAACGCCCGTAATCTGCTTGGCGTTCGAACGTGTTAACGAACGCAGCATGAACAAAAGCAGTGAACATGTGAATTGAATCTTTTGACATACTTATTATGAATTCCCCCTTCCGACGTCCGTTTCCCGCGACTTCCGTGACTTAAAAGGTAGTGTCTCCAAATGAGACTCATCATAGGGACTTACATGCAAAAATGCAGTGCCTACACACGACTAACAAAACAATAACCTAAATATCCTAGACTTCTTAAACCTTTATAACTTCTCCCAGGACACTTGCGAGGGTGACTGCCGCTTGGGACTTCTAAAACTGTCGTGGTTGACCAATCTGGAAGCCAATCAGTAAGTAACCATGCTAGCACTACAAACAAAACATACAAGTCAGTTACATTAGAAGTTTTTTTTATTAGAATTATCAAGTTGTTACGAGTCTTAGAATTATCAGCTTTCTATTGTCCTTTATACTTTACCTATATCAAATTTACATATTTACATATTGTCAATATAGTGGCTAGACATCCAAAGCACACAAAACATGAATTCGAAATCACAAAGTATGTCATATATTAATACTTATCACAGTTAAATATCTTTGAAATATCATCAAATCGTTTAATTTAACAAATTTTCTTCTGTTCAGTTATAAACTATCTTTAATACCAAAACCTCTTTCCTCAATATCAAAATAATCTTTCTCCGACCTTCTTTAATCCACGATAACCTTACAATAGCTTAAAATTTGGGTTTCATATACATTCACACATACCGTAGCACACTTCTTTTATATACATGCAAAAATAATTTCAGAATCCTTACACATATGCGTACATATCAATACAACTTAGGAAACATGCTTTATAACCTTTGATATTCACATCAGTTTCAAATCATCCATTCGTCTCACATAAGCATGCATAATCCATACGTATCATGAGTTCCATCATACACATATACACATTCAGACATATTTAAAGTCATCACATAACCAACTAAGAAGCCCACATAACAATTGATAAATCAAAGATCACATCATCCAACAATACATACACACAGTTGGCTTACACATAAAATGCTCGTACGAGGACTCATTACCTATTTTGGAATAGGTATAAGATGAATTCCATCCGAACGGATTCCTAACCAGCTCGACTAATACACCTCGAATCATCCAATCAAACATACACACAGACGCACATACCATATAACATAAACTCATCATATGATCTCTCATAAACAAGCACATACACGACAAACAATCCAAACATCATTTAAATACTCATATACATACATATATGAATATATATGAATATACACCTTATTACGAAATCAAATCTCATATGTCTCACAGTCCTCATATCTCTTCATTTATCGTTCAATCATATTCATTTTCAGAATTTCTATCTAAAACTTTTATTACGATATCTTTACCAAATAAACATACTCGTTCGGAAAGAACTTAGCTTATATTCATTCGTCGTCTCACTTAACCATCCCAACCTTTATACAAATGATCACATGTGTAAAATGATAACAAACTTATTCACAGTTTATCATTGCATACATATACAAACCCTTACATGTTCATACACTTACATGCATCAATACATACATGTAGCCATCTTTTTACTTCATATCATAGCATTATCCTTAAACATTTCACTTCATATATATAAAAAGCAGAGGTCATACCTGTGATGGTCAACTATATATATATATATATATATATATATATATATATATATATATATATATATATATATATATATATAAAACATGAAAAGAAAGATTCGAGAACACACATCGCTTGGGTTACTTACCTGGCTTCACGAGCACTCCAGGTCCTAGTAAAGTCTGCCAAAATAAATGATGAAACATCGTTAGAATAACAACTTATGAAATTCCCGACTTAGCTTTGACAAAGTTCCGGATCTTTTCAGGACAATCGAATCAAGTACGATTTAAATGTTTTCAGTTCCAGTAATCTTAAAACATCATTATAAACTAACCGAAGTGGTCAGTTAACTTAAATTTTCAGTTTACGTGTTTTTGAAAAATCTTCCGAAAAATATTTTCACAAATGTAACAAAAGGATTCTGAACCCTCCGAACCTACCAGAATTTATCCAAACATTCTCGTAATATCATTAATAACTCATAACAATCATTAAAATCAAAACACATCATTATACGCAAAAACCCACTTTTACCAAAAATTTGCATATTCTATCGGATCGATCAAACTCGTTCTATTTTCACTCGGATTCTACCGAATCCTTATATTCAATATATTAATACTCAAACAATTCAATTTATATCAATAATCTACTCTACGAAGCTACTGGATACATCCGAATATTTAACTATAAACTTGAAATTTATGGATTTTTATCAGGAGGTCTTACCGAGACTTCGAGGGCATAAACAGACTCCAAACGATCCAACAAACGTGCTGGAATGGATAAAATTACGATCGGAGCTACTGTTCACTATGGGTAACTATTCATCTGAATCTTCCTTCCTCGTTTTGCATTCAACCGTGAATGGAATGGAAAATCCGTCACCGCAAACTTGTAGTACTTTCCGAGAGCTTCGATTTGGTGGTGGCTCGGGCTGGTAAACAGAGCCAAACTCGCACTTTTCTCCTATCGTTCGCGTAGTTGCCGGCGTCCTAGGGGTTTCCACTGGCCACCATCAGGTGGATGGGTGGCCAGTGCTCCCCCCTGGCCGGTCGCACCGGCCGGCAGGCCACCAGCGCGACTGATTGTGGCAATGGATGAATTTGGGGGTGGGTATCGAGTGGAGAGAGAGGAGAACTTATGCCTTTTTTGTGAGTTCAGAAAACCTTTGGTATTTATAGAAAAGTTTTTAAAATTTATGTTCAGACCCCCAAAAATTACAATCAGGCCCCTGCCATGGACCATTATCGAAAATTCATAATTTTAAAGCCCTTCTGAAATGTGTTCAATGCAAAAGTTGTTCATCTCGGAAAAACGAGTCTGATGGTTCAAGAATCAGCTCAATCGGATTTAGATTGAAAGTCTTATAGCCGAAATAAGAATATTTTATGCGTAAAACGATGTAAACAGGAATCGCGTAACCGGTTCTTCAAACCACATATTTTCCAACACGACGAAACTTCACTTAAAAATATTCCCACCTATTTTCCAACACATGAAGTCTAATTTTTGAATACCATCATTGTCCAGATCTTTCACTTTAAATCTAAAATTATCCCGTACTTTTCCGAAAAACCAGGGATATTACATCCTCCCCTCCTTATAAAAATTTTGTCCTCGAAATTTCTCCATCCTTACGTCCAACTATTCAGAATCGAACACACGCGTTAAAATCTTATCCATATCTGTGAATTCTCTCACTTTGCACATTTTCAAAGGTCATGTATTTCATACATCATTACTACTCATGCTATTTTAATACAAAACACATTGAATCAAATATTTCGTGCCACAATCAAATCAAACTTGTCATTTCAATCCATATTCATTCATAGAATCTTGCTCAGCCATTTCGAATTCATCCACCAGCATAAACCAAAAGTCGAACAAGGATTATATGTAGCCAATCACATACATCATCCAAAATGAGGAACGTAGAACATGTTCTTTACACGCAATCCAACACATTATCAAAACAGAAACTTAACACGGATTTTATATTATCTATATCGTCCACAATAAAATATGGGACGCATTTATTTTGCATCATTTTATTCCATATCATATATGTAAACGGTATCAAAATCAAAGTTTTCATACGTACATATCCCATACGAACTTATAATTTCGTATGGCTGACAAGGCATACGTCCCCATTACAATCCTCAAAAGGTTCATGACTAACTATAAGCTTACATACGTATTCTCATTACTAACATAAACTTTTATATCAACCTATACATCCATTGTCACGGCCAGAAGTGACCCATAATCATAGTGCTCTTATGATGTTTATAGTCCGAAATATGTCAATCTCTATCATTATTCAAAATTGAAAACATAAAACGATCTCTTTCAAAAACCATTTCAAAAATACATTTGAAAAACTCTTGTACTGTAAACAAAATCAGTTTCAAAATCCATTACCGTAAAACCATATCGAGCATCCAGTATAACTGAACAAGATGAAACATAAACAAGCGCCCAATGCCCGAATCGTGTTCACAGATCGGACAATGAATGAAACGATCCCATGTTGATAAAAAGGTCGGATCGGCCCACTACAGTTGGGCAAAACTGCTATACAAGCATCACGGAGGGTCAAAAATAAAAAATCATCAAGCACCGTGAAGGAAACATATCATATCGTATAATATCATAAACAATGCCGAAATGCATCAAAATCAGAATGTAATTCTTTTGAAATCATTTTCCCCCCAAAACATAAATATGTATAAATCAAAAATAATTTTTTAATGCAAACTTTTCAAAATATATATCGATCGTCCAAGCGCGCATAGACCGAAAGTGTACGGACCATGCCGATAGGGTAGTGGGCCAGCCATTTTTCGATGGTCTGGACCCAATAACAAGCTCCCCGGACAAGTCGGAAAGAAACACATACAAGCACCACAAAGGGTCAAAAATATAAAATTATCAAGCACTGTGGCGGAAATAGATTTTCGAGCGTCTCGACGGAAACAAGTTTTACAATTTTAAAAACATCAAAATCAATTTCGAGCATCGAGACGGAAACATAATATCAAGCACCCCGACGGAAACATATCGGTAAATATCAAAACATGAAAACGTGAATCAAATGTCGAGGCAGAAATATTTTCTTTATTCTTTATAATCAAAATCAAAACCTTTCAAAACTTTATTTCTTTCTTCTTTCAATTCCTTTCTCTTTTCAAAACACTTTTATGCCAAAAATCAAAGACCAAGTTTTCAAAACATGGTTCAAAATATCAGTTCACAATTCAGACTATCAAATGTTAGAGTTGGTGCTCGGAACGCCAATTTTCTTATGTATTTCCCTGTAAATACTTATGTAACATTTTATTATGAATAAAATAAACAATTTTTATTATATATAACATCTCTTTATACATGGTAAAGACGTAATTGACATTAGAATGATTAGTTATGATACTGTTGTAAAGCGTCACAACTGACATTGAGTTGTATCATGATGTTGTCATTCTTAGACAGTTCCTGATCAAGGTTTACACTACTTGATCAGTAAAGTAAACCCATTAAGACTGGTACATTTCATATACTGGAATCTTGGATTCCAATGGTTTCTCAATGAACCATGAATATTGGAGACTTGTATAGATGTGTAGGTGTTTATAGTTGATAAATAATGAACGACTCACCGAATATTCTTAATAGATGATACACCAACGTCAATAAGAATCTTCTCGAGTTGAGTAGCATAGTTATTCTTTTACTTTAGATACCATTGTGGATATATGATATATCCTCCACACTTTGATGGCAGTCACGTCACCGACCTCTTTAGGTTAGACCTCCGTCTGTCCATTGGGTGTGGACTGATCCTCAGGATATCCTATGTGTGTCAAGATAGAATCTGTCATCTCTGTGTACAGAGCATAGGTATTCAATATAGAATTAGCAATCTGTTAAATCCATGGGCCCGTGGTACACTGTAGGAGCAAGTTCTAAGTGTTGTTAAATATTTCTAATAGAAACGTCGATGTGATTATATCTATAGAGATTTGACATTTATATCTATATCTCTGGAATAATCTGGATACATGTGACGGAGGGATTATACGTATGCAATGTCCTTGACCTGTATGGTTCAGTAAGTTTATCTATGTTCATCATAATTTACGAGTGGGTAGATTATAGACACGAAATGGGATTTCATGACGGATATGCCTAGCCTAGAGAGTCCCAATAATGAAATATACTCATAGAGCACTAGGGCAACTTTTATGAATAAAATTGATTTTTATAATCGTTTAACGGTTAAACGAAAGAAACATACAAATGGACCTTTGGTCATTTCCTAATTAATGTGTATTTGTATTTTATATGATTTTATTAAATACATATTAATTAAATGTCAATTTATAATATTTGACATATATCATTAATATATGTATTTAGAATATTTAAAGTAAATATAATACATATATTTGAAATATTTGTATTTAATTAATTAATTATTTATTTAATTGTTAAATGATTAAAGTAATTAAAATATGAAATATCTATGTTGATATTATGTTAGGAAATATCTTAAGTGTAAATGTTTGACTTTTCATTTAATGTAAAGGTTATCAAATGGCATTTGACTTATTTAATTTGATTAAAGTTTTGGAAAATATCTATTTGCCTTCCTTTAGGCCAAATTCGGCTATGACCTAAATATATATAAGTTTTATATTTTTTATTTGCTTCAAACAAGTTCAAGCCTAAAAAAATATAACAAAATAAGGTTGAGAGATAAAGAGAAGAAACAAGAAGAAAATCAAAGAAAGCTAAGGATTTGATAAGTATTTCCATCTTTCTATTAGAGTGAAATTTGTTCTTTTTATTCTTGGCTAACATATGTATAGTTCTTAAGTTTTTCTACTCTTTCTTGTTTGTGTTTTCGATGGTTGGAAGCATGGATGATGAGTGTGTGCTTGTATGATGTTGAAAGAAAGCTTGTAAGGAGTTAGTAAGTATTCTTTTGGTCATTTGATGATCATGTTGCCATTCTAGAGTTGGTAGGCCATTCATTGATGACCTAGAATTATTCTAGAGTTATTTCAAAAAGGTGAGACTTATTTACTGTTGTAGAGACTTTATTAAAGTATTGGATTTGTTAATTTTTGGTTAATTTGTTAATTGGACTAATTTGAGAAATTAGGGTTCTTGACATTTTCCAAATTTGGGGCTTTTTATATATGTACTGTATAATAATGTTTATACGATGTACATTTAATTTGGTATTGATTGGATATCATCTAATGTTGTTTTGAACAAATTTGGACCAAAATGCAAAAATTGAAAAATTATGGGAGCTCTCGGTAATTTTGGTTTTTTATGGGATTTGAGTTGTGTTTTGTATTTTGATGTATTAGACATGTATAAATCATTTTGTGGGTGATTTGAAATCACTTAAATTTTTTTTTGACAAATTAAAACTAAAATGATCAAAATGTAAGAGTTTGGGGTCTCACGGTAATTAAGTCAAAATCTAATTTTTGGAATTTCAGTTTTAAGTATTGAGTAATTAGAATAAATAAGTTTATTTTAATTGCCCAAGAAAAATTATTGAAATCGAAAATTTTTGATTTTTCACGTTCCGTTGCGTTATCCGGATTTGCCCCATAAAAACCCCTACATCAATATCATAGAATCTCTCATACCACAAAACACCTCAAATTCACATTACTTACTTATACGTATGCTTATATAAATCACATACTTTAAACTCGGTACACTTATACACATACATATATTCATAGTACACAAACATATACAGATAATCAAAATCACTTATATCAATCAAAATGACAACACACCATACCATATATCTACTAGGGTTGGTGCTCAGAGCGCCAATTCCCTGTTGTATTTCCTTGTAAATACTCTTGCAACGCTTTATTATGAATAAAATAAACAGTTTCTATAATATAATATATCTCTTTATATGGCAAAGACGTAATTGACCATAAAATGATTAGTTATGATACAGTTGCAAAAGCGTCGCAACTGACATTGAGTTATATCATGACATTGTCATTCTTAGACAGTTTCTGGTCAAGATTTACACTACTTAGTCAGTAAAGTAAACCTGTTGAGACTGATACATGTCGTATGCTGGAATATTGGATTCCAATGATTTCTCAATGAACCATGAGTCTTGGAGACTCATATAGACGTGTAGGTGTTTATAGCGGAAAAATATTGAATGACTCACCGAAGATTATTAATGTATGGTACACAAGTATCAATAAGAATCTTCTCGGGTTGAGTAGCATAAGTGATTTTTCAAATTGAGATACCACTATGGGCACATGAGACATCTTCCACACTTAGATGGCAGTCATGTCACCGACCTATTAAGATCAGACCTCCGTCTATTCGTTCGATGTGGACAGATCCTCAGGGTGTCATATGTATGTCAAGATAGGATATGTAAGTTCTGTGTACAGAGCATTGGTAGTCCATATATGATTAGCAATCGGATAAAAATCATGGGCCCGTGGTACATTTTAGAAGTGAGTTCTAAGTGTTCTTTTAGAGATTGCTAATATAGACATCGACGGGATTGTCCTTATAGAGATTTGACGTTTACATCTATATCCCTGGGATATATTCAAATACCTGTGACGGAGGAATTAAACATATGCCATGACCTCGACCTGTATGATTCAGCGAGGTTCTCAATGTTCATCATAATTTACGGGTGGGTAAGTTATGGACACGAAATTGGATTTCGTAACGAATATGCCTGAATCTAGAGAGCCTCACCTATGAAATATACTCGTAGAGCACTAGGGCAACTTTTATGAATACTACTGATTATTTATAAGTCGTTTGAAGGTTAAACGAAAAATACATATAAAGGGACCTAATGGTCATTTCCTAATTAATGTGTATTTGTATTTAATGAATGGTTTTATTAAATACACAATAATTAAATATCAAATTGTGATATTTGACATATATCATAAATATATATATATGTATTTGAAAATTTAAAGTAAATATAATACATATATTTAAATAATTATATTTAAATAATTATTTAATAATTTAATTATTAAATAATTAAAGTAATTAAAATATAAATATCTTATGTTATGATTATTTTTGGAAGTGGCTTTATTTGATTAGTTTGACTTGTTGTAAATCATTAATGTTATAATGATCAAATACACAACTGGATTAACTTTAATAAGTTGAAACAAAAAAAATATCTAGATATTTTATCACTCCTAATATTTGGTCAAGGCTAAAATTGGGGAGTATAAATTATTTTGTTTCATTTTTCATTCATTAGGTTAAGCCACCAAATATTACAAAGAAAGTTAGAGAGAAAAGTTTGAAGAACAAATGAAAAGCTTGGATTTTTGTAAGTTTTTCTTAAACTTATTAAATTAGAAAATTATTTCTATGATACTAGGCTTCAACTTGTGTTTCTTAGAATTTTCTCTACTCTTTAAGTATATAATTAAATGGTTGGAAACTTGTTTGAAAGGTGCTTGCATGTTTGATAAACAAAGAAAGCATGATGTAGGCACTGCATTTTTGCATATAAGTCCAGATGATGAGTCTCGTATGGAGACACTACCTCTTTAGTTGTGAAAGTCGCGGGAATCAGACGTTGGAAGGAAAGGGTCAAGAATTGACACATTGTTGGATTTAACTCGCTGGAGTAGTTTCAGGTTCGCTTGTTGGACCTCTGTTTCAAAGCACACACCTAACCCAAGCCCATTAAATCACATCCAAATTAAATTAAAACATTTCAAACACATGTCACAAATTAAATTAAAACCAATTAAATTAATTTAAATTAAATCACATTCACAAATTTAATTAAACTTAAATTAAATTAAATTAAAATCTAATTAAATTAAATTCCTAAATTAAATAAATCACATTCCTAATTTAATTAAATCACCTACCAATTAAATAAATCCACTTCCTAAATTAAAAAATCTCATGGATCTCTTGCCTAATTAAACTAAATCATATCCCTAACTAAAAGAGAATAAATCAAATCACTCCCCTAATTAAAGATTTTCCCTATCACATTTTAATTAAAAGATATCCCCAATTAATACACAAATCATTCTCCTACATCAGTATCAGCATGGGGGCGAGGCCCGTATCAGTATCATTTAGGGGGTGAGGCCCGTATCAGTATCAGTTTCCGGGCGAGACCCACATCAGTATCAGTTTGGGGGCGAGGCCCACATTAGTACCAGTTCAGGGTCGAGGTGCCCCCGTTGTCTGTTGCAGTTTCGGGATGCGTCCCAGGGTCGAGGGCCCACTGCATCATCAGTTGTCGTTCCGGGATATGTCCCAGGGTCGAGGTGCCCACTACATCATCAGTTCGAGGGCGAGGTCCCTATTGTCAGTGGTGTTGGGTCGAGGTGCCCCCGTTGTCGGTTGTAGTTCCGGGTCGAGGTACCCAGGGTCGAGGTGCCCACTACATCATCAGTTCGAGGGCGAGGTCCCTATTGTCAGCGGTGTTGGGTCGAGGTACCCAAGATCGAGGTGCCCCCGTTGTCGATTGTAGTTCCGGGTCGAGGTGCCCATTACATCATCAGTTCACGGGCGAGGTCCATATTGTCAGCGGTGTTGGGTCGAGGTGCCCAGGGTCGAGGTGCCCACTACATCATCAGTTCGAGGGAGAGGTCCCTATTGTCAGCGGTGTTGGGTCGAGGTGCCCAGGGTCGAGGTGCCCCCATTTGTCGGTTGTAGTTCTGGGATGCGTCCCAGGGTCAAGGGCCCACTACATCATCAGTTTGAGGGTGATGTCCCTATTGTCAGCGGTATTGGGTCGAGGTGCCCAGGGTCGAGGTGCCCCCGTTGACGGTTGCAGTTCCGGGATGCGTCCCAGGGTCGAGGGCCCACTACATCATCATCACAGTTCACATTCGGTGGTTCGGGAACAAAGCCCAGAGGTCGAGGCGCCTCGCCACCATATCCACTACATCATGAAATTCAGTTCAGAGCAGCAGGCAAGTCAGGTGGCAGCTGGCGAGCCAGGTAAGTGAAAATGCATTGCATAACTTTGATAAGATTGTCACTGTTACACATTACACAAGTCCCATCAAAGTGTGGGCGACTGTAGGCACTGCATTTTTGCATATAAGTCCAGATGATGAGTCTCGTATGGAGACACTACCTCTTTAGTTGTGAAAGTCGCGGGAATCGGACGTTGGAAGGAAAAGGTCAAGAATTGACACATTGTTGGATTTAACTCGCTGGAGTAGTTTCGGGTTCCCTTGTTGGACCTCTGTTTCAAAGCACACACCTAACCCAAGCCCATTAAATCACATCCAAATTAAATTAAAACATTTCAAACACATGTCACAAATTAAATTAAAACCAATTAAATTAAATTAAATTAAATCACATTCACAAATTTAATTAAACTTAAATTAAATTAAATTAAAATCTAATTAAATTAAATTCCTAAATTTAAATAAATCACATTCCTAATTTAATTAAATCACCTACCAATTAAATAAATCCACTTCCTAAATTAAATAAATCTCATGGATCTCTTGCCTAATTAAACTAAATCATATCCCTAACTAAAAGAGAATAAATCAAATCACTCCCCTAATTAAAGATTTTCCCTATCACATTTTAATTAAAAGATATCCCCAATTAATACACAAATCATTCTCCTACCCAAACAAGGAAAAAACCCCTCCCTTAGCCTATAAAAAGAACCATTCACCCCCTTACCAAACCCTAACTGGCTGATACACTCAACATTCGCACAAGAAACACTAAAGCCAAGTCGCGCCCAAGGCACAAACAAAATCCTTCACTGCGCAGTCCACGCCCCTTTGCTTCATTTAGCCAAACGCCTAAATAATCAGCCACACCCTCACAATCAACACATCTAGCTCCTTCACAGCCACTACACTGCCCAACTTTAACGCCACGCTCACTGCATAGCCCATTGACCTCACTTTCACACCTGCCTTCACGTCCTTAGCACCCCACCTTCACGCATCATAAACCAAATAGCCTCTGCCTCAAACGCCATATGCCTCATCATCGCTAATACTCACCAGCCCTCAACATTCACGCCAATTGCTGCCTGACCTCAAGCCTTTATTAACGCGATAGCCACTCGCCAAAGACAAATAGCCACGCAGTCCACCCAACAGCCAACAACCCTGAGCACCTTCAACAACCCTAGCCCTCAACGCAAATAATCATCCCACAGCCACACAGCAAACAATTGCCATCGCAAATAGCCCTGACCAGCCAAAGCCACACGCCCTTCAACAGCTCACTGCCCTCCATTCAAGCCTTCAAACTGCCCAGCTTGCCGCATCTCACTAACCCCATAAACTACACCGTTTAAACACCCAAAATTGTCCAGAAAACTCACCCAAAACCAGTCCAAAAAACCGCCCAAAACAGTCCCCAAATTAACCCAAAACAGTGACCAGAAAAATACCCTTAAAACAGCAGCGAAACGGAGTGAAAATGGCAGCCCAAACAGCGAAACAGCGAGGAAAAATGTTGGATTAGTGAACCAGAAAAGTAGTGGAACATCAACCCTTCCGACGGCCGTGTAACGCGCCTTCGTGAGACGACAAAAGAGGTTAGACCTGAGGGCACTCTCTTATTTATTATCTTTCGTTTATTTTGTTTACTCTAAAAATATTATCGCATGAGAGTCGTTTGAGGCATGATGTGATTGTTGGATGAGCGGAATATGTGTTCCCATTAGTGGTGTATTGGATGGAAACCCGGACATAAATTCCGTTGCCGATTCCGAATGGACGGTATTACGGTCTGCACTCGGGATACAACGCCACATACCACTTAAGAGACACGTATTTCGTCTCATCCAAATTTGTATTTGAGCATGTTATAATTTGTAGGTTGTTTATTTATTGTTTAAAGCATGATTATGTTATTTAGGCATGTCGTTTCTTTATTCTTTATGCATGATGTTTAGTTTAGTTTATGTTTATGTTTAATTAGTTATTTGTTTATTTTGGTTTAATGGTTCAATATGCTCGTTGTGTTATATTGCGTGTTTTCCGTTTAAAGATTTACTTTCAAGCATGCAAACTTAGATTATGAGTTAGTTATATGAAAGCATGTTAGATCTAAGTACCCATGAGCATGATTATTGAGTAGACTCGGTTGATTTGTTGCACAAATTATATAATCACAAGTGACATAAGTAAAGGACCATTCCGAACCCAATGGTTTGAGGTCTTCCCTTGCGAGGGGTGAGTGCGGCCTTAAATCTTTGTCCCGGTTCACACCGGGTGGCGACTCCATTATTCTCCGGTTTAGTTCCCAGCGGACTACTCCGTACTCCCACTAGGCCGCGAGCCTAGAACATCATGTGTCGCCCAAGTTCTGTGTCCTACACATGAAATTAGTTCTTAAGCTTTCTTTTAATTAATTAGTAATCAAGTTTCCATTCAAGTGTTTTAAGGCCACTCATTTATGACCTAGAATTTTTCTTGTGTTGTTTCATTGTGGTGAGACTTATTTGGTGTTGTGAATATTGATTTAAAGTAATGAATTTGATTAATTTGGTGTAATTTGTCAATTTATGGATATTGTAAAACTAGGGTTCTTAACCCTTTCCAAATTTGAGGATTTTCATATATGTGTTAAATAATGATGTATATTAAATTTGAGATTGATTGGATTTGATCTTGACTTGTTTTGAACAAGATTGGACTAAATTACAAAATTTGAATTCCTTGGGTGCTTCTCGAAAATTTTGGAATTCGGTGGGGATTTCGTTGTAATTTGTGTTTTCATGTATTTGACATGTTAACTACATCTTGGTAATGATTTTGAATCACTTAAAATTATATTTGACAATTTCAGGACCAAAGTGAACAAAATGCAAAGTATTGGGTCAATTCGGTAATTAAGAAGAAGTTTGATTTCTTGGGTAAAAATTTCATATCTTAAAATAAATAAATTTATTTTAATTGCCCGAGAAAAATTTTTGAAATTTGAAAATTTTGATTTTCTGCGTTACGCTGCGTTACCCGGTAATACCCTATAAAACCCCAATAAAATGGTATCAGAGCGAGTCGTATTCTGAACACTCGATATGATTATGCCTTTAAAATAAATGTTTAATTTAATCCTTACTTTATGCTTGCATGTGTTTATTTAATTTGATTAAATAAAGCAAAACCATCTTTTGCGGAGAATCCATAATTAATAAGGTTGTATGTAAATTATGCATTTGATGCATGTTACATGGTCCGTCTTGTCAATATGGTTTAGGGATATCTTTTCTATGACAATATTCGAGAAAGTGCCAAAGCTGTTAGGATGTAGCTGCAGACACTGCATTTTTACGTTAACCCGATGATGAGCCACGTATGAAGGAACTACCTGAAAAATTACGAAAGTTGCAAAAAAAAATGAATGCCGGAAGGAAGGAAAACCTCGAAAATTAACACCTCACCAGATTAAGACTCACTAGCCAGCCTCGGATTCGCTCAGCCGCTGTTTCAAACCTTAGCCTCGGACAAACCCCAAACACCTACAACCGGCCCATTACCCTACAACCCACACCATCGGCCCATAGCCCCGTACAATCCATCCACACGCCCAAGGCCCATGCAAACCACCATGCACGCCCAAATCTTCCCAAATAGATAAAATCCCATGCATTCCACATGCTCAAATTCCCTCATCAACA
Source organism: Zanthoxylum bungeanum (assembly GCA_019454045.1). NCBI lineage: Eukaryota > Viridiplantae > Streptophyta > Magnoliopsida > Sapindales > Rutaceae > Zanthoxylum > Zanthoxylum bungeanum. The sequence continues at coordinate 18,092 of SKCR01053885.1, read as the reverse complement.
CTTTCCAATTTAACAAGATGTGAAATCCCATCATTACCAAGTTAACAAGATATGAGATATCCTCATCACCAAATTTAGAGGATTTTATTCCCAAAATAATTTGAAAATATGTCCCCCAAATAAATGTGATTTATTTCCCTATTTGGAGATCCTTTCAAAGCATTATAAAAGGGACACTTTTCTTCATCAAAAAATGGATTCTCTTCTTCTTATTTTGAGCTTTGGACGACAACTACAACAAAAACCCTAAGGACTATCTTCTCTTTTTCCTCTTCAAGCAATCACATCAACAACAAAAAAACCAAAAATGCCCTAGCCATCACCGAACAGAAACAAAGACCAAACAACAGACGTGAGGCTTCTTTCTTCTCCTTACACCAAATCACCGAAACTAGCCACCCAAAACCCAGCAAAAACCATGAGCCAACCACCAAAAACAACAAGAAAACCAAAACACACCAACCATCCATCACCGAAGAAATCACCCAAAAACAACCAGCAAAAACCGTGAGCCAACCACCTAAAAACAACTAAAAAACAGCAACCAAAACCAATGAAAACCGTGAGCCAGCAAACCAAAACAGCAGCCCAAAATCACCAAAAACAACAGCCAAAATAAACAAAAAAATAGCAGCCAAAACAACCAAAAACCAGCAGCCAAAACAACCAAAACAGCAGCAAAAAATAACCAAAACAGCAGCCAAAACAACCAAAAAATAGTAGCCAAAACAACGAACAACAAACCATAAAACAGCCACCGAAAAAATAGTAAAAACAACTCTAAAAAACAGTAAAAACAGCAACCAGAAAATAGCAAAATAGCAAAACAACAACCAGAAAATAGCAAAACAGCAAGCTGAAACAGCGAACCAACAGCGACAAACAGCGAACCAGCAATCCTTCTGGTGACTGCCTAACGCACTTCCGAGAAAGCAACTTAAAAGGTAAGACCTGAGGGCACCCTTATCATATTTATTTTCATGAGTTCCGGACGCTGCGTGTTCACGTCCAGCCGGGTATGCAAAGTCCTACATCAAAGACGGCCAAATTTCTGGTCACATTCTTTTTTTCTTTAATATTTCGTTATTTATCTTATTTATTTATTTATTTACTTTTATGGTTATTTCATTATTTGGTAGTTCGTTATTTTGTTTTTGTCTATTCATTCACCTTTATTATTGTATTTTGTTTATTTTTCTTGTTCATGTTAATGATTATATTTTATGCATTCTTTTACCTTTTTAGTTATTCATTATCCGTTATGCATGGTTATATTTTTTATGCATGTTTACATTATATTAATGATTATGGATGTTATTATCCCTTGTGGTATATCGGATGGAAACCCATACATAAATTCCATAGCCGAATCCGAATGGACGGTAGTGCGGTCTGTACTTGGGATATAACTCCACATGCCACTCGGGAAATATTCATATATGCGTGATTAACCCATTTTGCTTGCTATTTATTTATTGACGTTTTTCCCGCTTATTTTGGTTTATTATAGTTTTCGTTACCGCATCTTGTACCTCTTAATTTAATATGCTTTTTTTGAACTATGTTATTGTGGTTATTATTTTTATTGGGTGTGTTATTATGTTTTTATTTGCTTTTTTGTATGAATTGCATTAAGTCTTGGCTATACCATTGTGTGAACCCGTCCATTATACTGGCATAAGTAAAGGACAATTCTGAACCCAACGGTTTGAGGTCTTCCCTTGCGAGGGGTGAGTGCGACCTTAAATCTTTTCCCAGTTCACGATGGGTGGCGACTATTTTATTCTCCTGTTTAGTCCTCCGTGGGCTACTCTGTACTATCTACGGGCGGCGAGCCCAACAGTGTTGTGGCCGCCGAGCATCATAGGCATAGCGGTAAACCCTGCTTCGCTCCTACAGATGGCGACTCCACTGGGGATATAGAATCGGCCCCGAAACAATGCCTTGTAGTGTCCGTGGCTTTGGCTTTGGCTACCCAAGTCTCATATATTTTGCATACCCTTCTTACCCCGATGGCGTCATGTATCGTGAAGTCACTTTCACTCAAGGCAGCGGATCGTTATGTGATGATAACCGTCCCTCGTTGGCACGTACCCTAGGGTATAAAAAAAATGTGCTCACTTGGTCGCTCGAACCTTTGAGTGGGGAGACCTAGTTGTGGGCAACCCTTCGCCAATGAGAGCCCTGATCCATACCCTTGTAAGCCCACATACGAACCATAGTTATATGTCCTATAGAAGCTACCCACAATGCTTATGTTTGGGCCCATTATCATTTGGATCCATTTGGGTTTCTCGTCAAATGATACGAACTTGTTGGGCCATTTAAACTGAGACGAGTTTGTATCTTACGATGATTGGGCCAAAAGTTTTCAAAATGACGATGGACCACCTTGTGCTTGGGCCCCCTATCGTTTGAATTTATTTAGCCACCTTATCGCAAAAGTGTAAACCTATTGGGCCTTTTCAACCGGGACAAGTTTACACCTCGCGATAATCTGATTGAACGCTTTAAAATGATAATGGGCCAACTTGTATGAAAACCTTGATGGGCTTAGAAGGTCCAAACATGATCTGAATATGCCAAACGCATGAGTCTGATATCTGCACTGGCTTTTATCCAGGAATGATACGCCTTGTTATGACATATTTGTATACTTTTAGATATCTCCAAGTCCATCCCCGCCAACGGTGATTACCGAGGGCCCAATTCGTCATTTCTAGAATATGGCACGATCCCCATAATAGGCTTAATCAATATTGTAAATGGGCGGTCTTTGTCTTTTACTGATGAAAAGGGACTGAGGTAGCCAAGGTTCACCCATGTAGCATATGAGAGAACGATCTTTGTGTACCCCACATTGGTGCATAAAATGAGTCATACCTAGGACAGAAATGGACTTACCCCGAGTGTGGGAGGAATAAGGTCGGAATGATATATGCTGTTTTGATAACCACATGCATCTCATGTATACACGCATTGTCTTCACAGCCATCATAGAAATCCGTTGGGTTAGAGAAGAAGGAAGACTTGTCAAAAAGAGGTTAGCAAGCATGAATGCGTCAAGTAGCGAAGATTCCCGCATGGATCAATTGGAGACCAACATCACCAAAATTACAGCTATAAGCTTTGACCAATGCTATGGCCAGTCTGACAGTACCCCGCACAGTAGGAATAAAAAACAATGAGGATGCAAGGCGTGGGGAGCCCCCAAATAGGGTGAGCGAAGAAATCCATGTTTTTGATGATGACATGGCTGAGTATGTCGCGAGAATGATAGCCGGGTCTCAGGCAGAGTTAAAGAAACTTAGAGAACAAGTAGAGTCAGTTACCCGCAAGATGAAGGGAAAACATGAAGATCTGTTAGACTATGATGCGATGGCTTTCGAAGAACAGCTGCCTCCCCAGTTTAAGATGTCTGACATGGCCAAGTTCAACGGAAACGGAGATCCTATGGTCCATCTCCGACAATATGTTTCAGTGATGAGTTCAATGGGTTTGTCGAAGCGTCAGGTGTAGAAGATGTTTGGGATGTCACTGGAAGGGGCGCCCGTAGTATGGTATCATGGCCTGGAAAAAAAGGTAACAGATGCTGGAGAGCATTAGCAGAGGCCTTCTTGAACCAATAAGTCACGGACATGGAGATAGACTTATGACTTCGTGACCTAGAAAACACCAAGCAGAAGTTAGAAGAGAGCTTCAAAGATTATATGGATCGCTGGAGAAGACAACTCTTGAAGATGCAGACACGGCCCTCAGAGAAGGACCATATTGAGATGATCATTAAGGGCACCAAGCCCTCCATTTATAACAAGCTGAGAAGGATGACCTCCATGATTGGTGACTTTCGACAGTTAAGAGAAACTGTCATGGATATCGAGGAAGATTAAGCTGAGAACAAAAAGTTTTACAGCCAGAGTAGAAAGACCATTGGGGGGCCTTCAGGGGCCAAGCCCGCTCCTGCTGAGGTCGCCGCCATCAGAAACAGGCGATTCTCCGATTTTGGTAGACCTTTGTCAAAGGTGTTTGAAAAGATGAAGAGGCAAGGACTCCTAAATCCCTTAGAACATAAACCACTTCCAAACCATGTGTCACAATATCTCGACCTAAACCTACACTGTCACTTCCATCAGCAAAAAGGCCACCAAACTGACAACTGCACCCGCCTTAGGCATGAGATCCAAAACCTCATTGACACCATAAGATACCCGACCCGGAAAAAGAACAACCCAACACACACAAAAACCCTCTACCCAACTACCACTCTGTTCCACCACCCACCTACATGATCAACTCTGGCCTGCCCGAAGCTTTGTCCTCCAAACTCTCAACCACCAAGCTTCCTGCATGGGGATATGGGACAGCAGTAGTGAAGATGAAACAGAACAGGGGAGAGACTTATGGGAAAACTTATCGAGCAGTGACAAAGATGAGGTTGCAAAAAAGGAAAATAAATGGGAAGAAGAAGAAGAACTACTGCAGTTGGAGAATCCGACGCTCGAAGAAAGCAAAAAGACGAAAGAAGACGAGACTGCAAATTATGAAGATGTTTATTTTCCTGACTTATTTAATTGTAATCTTGCATTTATTAATCATAAAGACATTGATTTTGCTTTCTTGTTCGAGTCTCTTCATGTTAGTCTGCATCATAATACGCATGATATGAGCATATTTGACATTAACTCAACAAAGACAAATGCATTTAATCTTGGTACATGTGAAAACCCCAAGGAAATTCCAATTGCAAGTGAGGTTACCTCTGATGAGTAGAAAGAATTAGAGAGAATATTAATAAAATATGCAAAAGTATTCGTCTGGTCCTATGAAGACATGCCAATAGTAGACAAGAGTATTGCCCAGCATATGATACCAACTTATCCAAACATGGGACCAGTAAAACAGAAGCTCCGAAGAATGAGGCCATAATAGGCCGAAAATGTTAGGGAAAAAGTTAAGAAGTAAATAAAAGTAGACACTGAAAAGATCAAGGCAATTACCAAGGTAACCCATCTCAAGCTATTGAGGAAGGACCAGCCTGTGAGTGAAATAGCAATGTCAAGAAGCTTTTGACAAAATCAAAGAATACTTGGTTAAACCGCCTGTTTTGAGACCCTCAAGGCCGGATAAACCTTGGTGTTTTATTTGGCCATAGAACCCGAAGCGCTGGGGCGATGAGGGTAAAGGCAGATGAGACAGGGGTGGAACGTGCAGTCCACTAACTCAGTAAGAATATGCTTCTGTATGAAGCCCGCTATCAAGAGGTGAAAAAAGGCAAAAAAAAAAAGACAAAAAAAAAAAAGAAATGAAGTTAGAGATTTTCTCGGGAAAATCCAGTATATCAGTCGATTCATTGCCAAGATAACATCAGTATGTGAGCCTATCTTCAAGCTATTGAGGAAGAACCAACTTGTGGAGTGTAATAGTCAATGTCAAGAAGCTTTTGACAAAATCAAAGAATACTTGGATAAACCGCCCGTCTTCAAACCGCCAAGGCCGAGCAAACCCTTGGTGTTGTATTTGGCCATAGAACCCGAAACACTGGGGCGATGATGGTACAAGCAGATGTGGAAGTGGAGATACAGTCAATATGGGTACTAGCAGAGGCAGAATTGCCTGAGTAGGAATGGGCCTCGCAGAGGTTCGAACATCTAGCATTACTGGATGAGAAAAGGATAAGGGCCTTGTACCACATGCAGCTATACCAGAAAAGGTTGGCTAGGGTATTCATCAAGAAGGTGCGTCCCACCAAGATCAAAGAAGGTGATCTAGTGCTCAAGCAGTCGAAGCCACTGATAATGGACCCAATGGGAAAGTTCAGGCCCAATTGGGAAAGGCTCTACCTAGTCAAATGGGTGATGAGGTATTGGGCAGTGAGACTGTCAGATTTTGAAGGGAACGTGTTCACCAAGCCCATCAACATGGACAGGCTGAAGCAATACTTTGCATAAAAGGAAAAAAATGAGGAAAAAAAGAAGAGAAAAAAAAGGCTCGTTGGGTTGAAAATCCGTAAAGGACAGCCCAAGCAAAATATAGAGCATGAGTGAGCAAGAAAAATATCTAATTGTAAAATCCGTGAGGAACAGTTAGCGACAGAGGTACCCTTGCAATGCAGTTTATTTCCTGCATATGTACTAAGAAGTAATGCAAACGACTTTATTGAAACAAATGTTCAAGATGTTCATAGATTGCATAAATCCCAGCTAACCGGGAAAGATTAGAGTCAAGTAATCACAAATCACTTCTTTTGTTTCTTAAATATTGGACCAAGGTCAGGAGATCTAGGAGAAGAACTCCAAGAATGGAGAGAACCTCGGGAATGAGGATGAGCAACTCCAAGAATAGAGAACAACCTTGGGAATGAGGATGAACGAAGAGCCTCGAGAATGAGGACGGATCAATCTGAAAAAAAAAAGAAATTTTTTTTTAGCTCGCTAAGTTGAAAACCTAAAAAGGCGACTCGGGCAAGATAAAGCAAACCGCTAAGTTGAAAATTTGAAAGGACAGCTTGGGCAAAAAATAGAACAAACCTACAAAACAAGGAAAGCTTCGGGAATCGGAAGACATGATTTTCAGTATCCGAGATGGGTAGTAAGAGAAAATTGCAAGTCGAGAATGGAAGCAAACTCATCAGGGAGAGGACATATTTCGAAATCTGGGAATCAGAAGACATGATTTGCAGTATCCCAAAAGGATGAGGCCGCTTTCAAAAAGGCGTAGTCCACCTTGACCCGGTGCAGGTAGCGAAGAGCAGAAATCCAAGTCTGGGGATGACCAGTCTACCACCCCACAAATGAGGGACACAATGGGATCTTGAGTCATGGGACCATAGAGAACTGAGCAATCACCGGAGTAGAATTGACAAGAGGGAACTGTAAACAGGCCAATGGGGCGACCAAAGACTTTTACAAGCAAATGGGCACCAAAGGCCAAGAGGATTCCTAAAGGGGTGAAGAAAACCCTCTAGCGCGAGGAAGGCCTAACCCATCGGAATAGGGAATGCATCCATGCATACATGCATACACGTCACATACACATAATTTTTGTTTTATGTTCACAGGCTTTAAAGAAAACAAAAAGCGGCGAGGATGAGCAAAGAGCCTCGAGAATGAGGACGGGTCAGGGGTCGAAATGCCTCACCACTATCAGCTCGATAGTTTAGGAATGAATCCTAGGGTCGAGGCCCACGTCATCAACAATTTAGGAATGAATCCCAGGGGTCGAAGCACCTCATCATCATGAAAAAAAAATTCCCCAGTGGATCGAAAAGTCACGCAAATGGACCAAAACGCCATCACCTATTCAATTCGGGAATGAATCCCAGAGATCGAAGCATCTCACACGAGGAATGGTTCGGGAATGAACCGCAGAGATCGAAGCATCTCACACTAGGAATGGTTCGGGAAAGAACCGTAGAGATCGAAGCATCTCACACCCAACATGGTTCGGGAATAAAACCCAGGGGTCGAAGCACCTCGTCATCAACTCAGCATAGTTCGGGAATAAAGCCCAGAGATCGAAGCATCTCATACCCAGCATGGTTCGGGAATAAAGCCCAGGGGTCGAAGCACCTCGCCATCAACTCAGCACAGTTCAGGAATAAAGCCCAGAGACCGAAGCATCTCACACCCAGCATGGTTCGGGAATAAAACCCAGGGGTCGAAGCACATCGCCATTAACTCAGCACAGTTAGGGAATAAAGCCCAGAAATCGAAGCATCTCACACCCAACATGGTTCGGGAATAAAACTAATAGGTCGAAGCACCTCGCCATCAACTCAGCACAGTTCGGGAATAAGGCCCAGAGATCGAAGCATATCACACCCAGCAAGGTTCGGGAATAAAGCCCAGGGGTCGAAGCACTTCGCCATCAACTCAGCACAGTTCAGGAATAAAACCCAGAGATCAAAGCATCTCACACCCAGCATGGTTCGGGAATAAAGCCCAGGGGTCGAAGCACCTCGCCATCAACTCAGCACAGTTCGTGAATAAATCCTAGAGATCGAATCATCTCACACCAAGCATGGTTCGGGAATAAAGACCAAGGGTCGAATCACCTCGCCATCGACTCAGCACAGTTTGGGAATAAAGCCCAGAGATCGAAGCATCTCGCACCTAGCATGGTTTGGGAATAAAGCCTATGGGTCGAAGGACCTCGCCATCAACTCAGCACAGTTCGGGAATAAAGCCGAGAGACCGAAGCATCTCACACCTAGCATGATTCGGGAATAAAGCCCAGGGGCTACTCAACACAGTTCGTGAATAAATCACAGAGATCGAAGCATCTCACACCCAGCATGGTTCGAGAATAAAGACTAAGGGTCGAATCACCTCGCCATTAACTCAGCACAGTTTTGGAATAAAGCCCAGAGATCGAAGCATCACACACCCAGCATGATTCGGGAATAAAGCCCAGGGGTCGAAGCACCTCGCCAGCAACACAACACAGTTCGGGAATAAAACCCAGAGACCGAAGCATCTCACACCCAGCATGGTTGGGGAATAAAGCCCAGGGGTCGAAGCACCTCGCCATCAACTCAGTACAGTTCGGGAATAAAGCTTAGAGATCGAAGTATCTCACACACAGCATGGTTCAGGAATAAAGCCTAGGGATTGAAGCACATCGCCATCAACCCAGCACAGTTCGGGAATAAAGCCTAGAGATCGAAGCATCACACCCAACATGGTTCGGGAATAAAGCCTAGTGGTCGAAGCACCTCGCCATCAACTCAGCACAGTTCAGGAATAAATCCCAAAGATCGAAGCATCACACACCCAGCATGGTTCGGGAATAACGTCTGGGGTCGAAGCACCTCGCCATCAACTCAGCACAGTTCGGGAATAAAGCCCAGAGATCGAAGCATCTCACACCCAGCATGGTTCGGGAATAAAGCCCATGGGTCGAAGCACCTTGCCATCAACTCAGCACAGTTCGTGAATAAATCCGAGAGATCGAAGCATCTCACACCCAGAATGGTTCGGGAATAAAGACCAGGGGTCGAAGCACCTCGCCATCAACTCAGCACAGTTCGGGAATAAAGCCCATAGATCGAAGCATCTCATACCCTGCATGGCTCGGGAATAAAGCCTATGGGTCGAATCACCTCACCATCAACTCAGCACAGTTCGGGAATAAACCCCAGAGACCGAAGCATCTCACACCCAGCATAGTTCGGGAATAAAGCCTAGGGGTCGAAGCACCTCGTCATCAACTCAGCACAGTTCGGGAATAAAGCCCAAATACGGAAGCATCTCACACCCAGCATGGTTCGGGAATAAAGCCCAGGGGTCTAAGCACCTTGCCATCAACTTAACACAGTTCGGGAATAAAACCCAGAGATCGAAGCATATCACACCCAGCATGGTTCGGGAATAAAGCCCAGGGGTCGAAGCACCTCGCCATCATCTCAGCACAGTTCGGGAATAAAGCTCAAAGATCGAAGCATCTCACACCACGCATGGTTCGGGAATAAAGCTCAGGGGTCGAAGCATCTCGCCATCAACTCAGCATAGTTCGTGTAAAATCCCGCCTAAGCGAGGATGCTTCCGGCAGGAGACAGGCTAATCCTGACTCCATAAGCCTCTGACTCTAACGAAATTTCGACATGACCTCTGTTAAAAGTCACGCAACCTGGATCAAAGTCCAGCACCTCAGACAACCTACAGGGCCCAGACTCACAACACAACACTAAAATGATCTTAGACAAATATAATTGGGCTTCATGCCCGAAAATACGTATAAACAAAAACTTTTATAACTAAACTTATACAACTCATTTCTATACAACTTATAAAACTCAAATTTTGTACAACTATACTTAAATCCCCCCAAGACCTGGTGACTGGCTGACTGCAACGCTGCTATCCGGCTTCTCAAGCTCTGGTGTCTGTGGTCGACCGATCAGGTCACCAACCTGCAAAACTCAAACACTGTTGTGGTGTGAGTCTTAAGACTCAGTAAGTAACTATGTTCATTCCTTGAGCATAAAACACATGCAAAGTCTAAGTTCTGTTTCTGTATTAACCTGGTTGTCTATGTGGCCATGCAAATATGTATTAGGTCTGAACTATTATCTAGATTCTTATTCTTTTTCACAAGTATATTACTTTGTTTTCAATCTTTGTCTGATCATACGCATACTTTAAATTCTGTTTTACAATTTCCATTATCAAACATCTATAATATATACATAAAGTTTCTACTTTACTATCTATCTCTTTAAATTCCACTTTGCTTTCACTGCGCTACTCTAATTTCTATTTACTTTCTATACATTCTTTACTAATCTAGTGCAGGTAACTATTATAACTTTCTTACTTTTATTTTCTTGAAATGTCATCAAATCGGTTTAATAAAATATTCTTTCTATCAAACATTCATCACACTATAATCAATCGCAAATATATGTATATGTAATCATGTTATCATGCATTAGTGCATACAAAATACTCATTCTATGCAAACATACAATACATACAAACATCAATTATATGCCCATAGATATAATCATACTATCATGCATTAATGCCCATTATATGCATCTCAAATGTTAACCAGAAAGTATATTTATATGCATAACTTGTAATTTACTTTCTACATTAACATGTCATACTGTTTGGAAAATACTTCGGAAAATATTTTCTGAAAAACTGATTTCTGAAAGTTCTTTGTTAAAAACTCTAGTTTAATTTTATTTTTTTCTGGAAAAGCTCTTTCTGAAAACCGTATCGGAAAACTAAAAATTGTATCAGAAAAATGAAATATGTAACTGAAAACTGAAAACTGTATCTGAAAACTGTAATATACATTTGAAAACTGAAAACTGAAAACTGTAATATGCATTTGAAAACTGAAAACTACTCGACACCCAGGACAACGACTCAACTGGGTGTCCCTGAAACTAGTGGTACTCGATGCCCAGGACAAATACTCAACTGCGGCATCTCTGAAACTGGTGGTGCTCTACGTCCAGGACAACAACTCAACTGCGGCATCTCTGAAACTGGTGGTGCTCTACGTCCAGGACAACAACTCAACTGCAACGTAGAGCCTTACACCGAGGACAACAACTCAACTGGGTGTAGTCACGTCAGGGACAACAGCTCAACTGCAACGTAACCACCACTAGAACTGGGGGTGCAGATCAATGCTACCACCTGACCGGCGTAAACACACACGTATAACGCAAGCGTACGTATCGTTCAAGTAGTATAAAAAGTATCGATCCCACGATGACTTAATACCTAAGTTATTAATTTTATGAGGTTAAATGATTACTAGTATCTAACAGGTTGTTTAATTGATTTGAAATAGCGACGATTCTAAATTTAAAGACAAGTAAATAAAATTGTTTGAAGGTAGATTTTAAGAAAATTCAATATTAAAAACTATCTAGGGTTGTGATTTATTCCAATATTATTTAAAGATGAAGTGGTTATCTTATAGTTGGGTAATATATTGATTTATTAACCTGGAACACTAATTTATGTAAAAGCCTCTTCCGATGGTCATTACAAATGCCTAGTATAATCCAATTGAACCATATGTCTATGTCAACCAAATTACCTAGTTTCATTAAGATTAAGTTCCAATTATGGCTACCCCCGCCCGACAGGTATATTCCTATCCTGTAAGGAAATCTATTAAAGGGTTATCTATCCTCAAGGAAGATCGTGGGCTATTGAGTCTGAGGTCTTAAACTTAAAATCCCTATGTCTAGTTCATTTTAAGTTTACCTAGTCAAATTAATTAATGGCCAGTTATTAAAAAGTATTAAGATTAAGACTCAATAAATAAATCTTTATATTACCCAAACTATAATCTAACCCCTTATAAACCGATGATATTGAAATTCATCACAACCCCAGATAACTAATTTAGTTACAACACATAACTATGGCTAATAAAAACTTAAAAGACATAAAATGAAAATGCTGAAAAGTAACTGCAGAGAGTAAAATGCTGAAAAGTAAATTACAAATGAAATAAAATGCTAAGGTAAAAGGAATTACTTTTACTATTACTAATTTAGATATCTCCCATAAAATAATATATAAACTTGTGATAATATTTTACCAACCGACCAATCTGGCGGTATCCTGATTAAGTCAAATTAAGTCCAACCAGCCATATAGGTGGTAATATCTGTCCATAATCCAGCCATAAAGGCGGTACCAAAATAAATTTACCAACCGACCAATCTGGCGGTATCCTTGATTAATCAGGTTCAAACCAACATAAAATAAATTTACCAACCGACCAATATAGCGGTATCCTTGATTAGTCAGATTTAAACCAGATTAAATTGAATTTCCAACCGACCAATATAGCGGTATCCTTGATTAGTTAGATTTTAAATAGTGAATATATTATTTTTAAGGGAGATTAATCTAAATAGTAACAGTAAAAGAATTACCTTTCACCCTAGCTGGGGAAATTACCTCTTCATGGTAAATAGTAAAAACTGTAAAAGTAAAGAAAGTAAACTATTATTATTACAAAAAGTAATTAAAATTAAATTACAAAAGTAAAAAAAATTAAAAACTAAAAGAAACTAGAGAGAGAAACTCTCTTTACACGGAATAGGAGAGAGAGAATGGTGTGCAAAATCTGAAATTTCGCGCTGAATTTATAGAAAAATTTGGTTCCAGCGTCGCGACGCTGGAACAGTTGGCGTGGCTCACTGAGGTGGCGACACGTGGCAAGGCGGCTGATTGTTCACGCGACACGTGGCAAGGCGGCTAAGACTCAATTATTGTGATGACGTCATTGATGATGCGGCGTTGCAATTGTCGGCACAATAGGATTGCGACACGTGGCGACACGTGTCATGCTATGATTGGCCGATGCTGACTTGGCAAGTTTACTTGGTTGACCTTGTGACGTGGCTGATGATGTGGCGCGACACATGGCGAAGTTGACTCTTTGACTGCTGACATGGCTGATGACGAGGCGACATGTGTCAATTCTGAGTGTCGGCAGCATATGATGATGACACGTGGCACGGCGCACGTTAGCAGATTGGATGTGATGGTGACACGTGGCACGGCGCACGTTAGCAAAGTCAAACTTCTCAAATTCTGACCCGTTGACCAGGCGCACGTTAGCAGATTTGGCGCATGTTGGGCGTCGCGACGCGGAAAAGACTAAAATATCCATGTCGACCCATTTTTGTCCGGTTTTGCCCCAAATTGCCTCCAGTGCTATCCAAACTTTATTTATCTGCAAAATAACAACAAAACACATCAAAACGTTCATAAATCTCGAGAAACAATACAAAACATTAGGTCAAATGAGTGAGAAATAGTGATATAAATACCACTCATCACACCCCCAAACCTAACATTTTGCTAGTCCTCGAGCAAAATACAAAAATAAAATAACATAATAAAATTTAACTAAGCCATTTTCGTAGGGATCACGGTTGCATTTAGCATATGCAACAAGCCTTTAAACCCCTATGGTGTCCTAGTGGACGAGTTGTAGTCTCGTGAGGGTTTACAGCAATGATACCCACAAACATTTTACAAAAGTAAAAAGGTATTAAACTAATACACACAAAAGCAAAAAGGCAAGCGAAAAGAGAATAAAGAAGTTAGTGACTAATCAGGTGAAACTTCTACTCCAAGTTACTAGTTGTTTTGTTTCATTCTAAATTACCGAATAAGTAAATTATCCGATTATTTTTACCATTCTCCATATACACAGCCAACATAATATTAAACAACTCATTTTTGCCCACAACAGTCATAAGTGCAGTTGATAAGAGAGTAATATTTTTGTCCTAAAGTTTTATCAGATTTCACACTTTTTGTAGCAATGGAATAATTTTTCTGATTTTTCTGATTTTTTCTTTGATTTTCTGAATTTTGACTTTTTATTTATATACAACACCTTCCGTCTATGTAGCGAGTGTTGGGTCGATGGCTCCCAAACCAGTTGGCTTTAGGGCACCAGGTGTTAAGACACCCCTACTGACTTAATTACCCAGACTCAGATATATATATATAATATATTTTTTTTTTTGTAGCATCTTCCATCCATGTAGCGAGCTTTGGGCCAGTGACTCCCAAACTAGTTGGTTTTAGGGCACTAGGTGTTAAAACACCCTTACAGACTTAATAACCCGGATCTTAGATACTTTTATTTGTACATCATCAGAAATTTTTTTTTTTTTTACTCCATCACTAATTATAGATGCTTCCTCCAATTAAATTAGAGCACGGAATATTACAAACTTTTCAACTACAGCTCATGTCTGTATGTTACTATGTATGTTGATAATACCTGTCAACTGAGCATATGAAGATCCATTTTAGTCAGTATTATGGAGAATTCACAAATTAAATAATTCAAAAGGAAATAAACAAAAATTAACTTATTTCAAAATAGGCTTGAGATACGTCTCAAGAGTGGAAACTCCTTACTCGGCTATCTCTTACCAATTTCACATTTTTAGTCAAAATAAAAATACAAAAACGCAAAAGTTTTTGTAATTTTTGAAAAATTTTCAATTTTTTTTGTATTTTTCGAAAAATTTTGGACTAAAAATAAAATAACAACACAAACTAAAACAAGGTACTAAAAACAAACTAAAACAAGGTACTAATCAACTAATTCCCTCCCCCAAACCTAAATGAGACATTGTCCCCAATGTCTTAAACAGTAGAAGAAGAGTTTAGAAAATAATACCTGGTTAGCTGAAAATTTACAGGAAATTAAAGGTTAAGATCCAGATTAATCCGATGTCTCTTACCACGATCGTCCTCAGACCAATTTATCTTTGAAATGATAGGGTCAACTTTTGGTTCATAGGCTATTAGTTGGTCAAATAGATCTGGAGCAGTTCTGGCAGTAAATAGGAGTTCTTTTAAAGGTTTTGATATGAACCCATTTCTCCGAGCATCATCAAGAAACACACAAAGAAAATCATAAAACCCATCAACGTTGTACAGCCCAATTGGTTTCTGGTGTATGTTCAGGTTCGCCCAAGATAACACAATAAAAATTTCCTCCAATGTACCCAAGCCACCTGGCAAAGCAATAAAAGCATCAGCACGGTTAATCATTTCCACTAGTCGTTCAGACATACCTGATACGATCAGTTCTTCTCCGTTTGATGGTTCAATAAGATTTGCCTCTGCCAAGGGTTTTGGGATGATTCCCAAAACGTGACTACCTCCTTCCTGTGCGGCCTTTGAAACGATCCCCATTAGTCCAAGATTTCCTCCGCCATATATTAAGTGCATATTCCTTGCCTAAGACTCGACCCAATTTCTGTGCTGCTTCTATGTATTGCGGTTTAGTACCAACAGTACTACCGCAAAACACACAAATGTTTTCAACTCGTCTTCTTGAAGTGGTTTCCATTTTTTACTCTGGATGTCTTCAAAAGTGCAATGATGAGTTGAATTTATAATACCTGAAAAGGGTGAGTAAAAATAGCACAAGTATCTTCCAAATGACGATTAGTAGCAAAATAGTAAAATAGATCGTGATAGTCAACAAGATCTGGATCCTGTCGGAGAAATAAAAGAAAACAACAAAACAAATTACAATTTAGGAAAAGACAAAGAGATATAATGTACAAGAATTTACAGCTTGATTGACGTCTATGCGTCAGGGACAAGCTTCCCATCCAATTTTTTTATAAATTGGCAAACAGGGTCTTTTTGAGTCAGATTCCCAAGACTTAACTGTTGTCTTTCTTTTTAAATTGTGTATGTAATCTGCGAAAGTCTATGTGAACATTTCCACTGGATGCGTCTCAGAGTCGAAGATATATCATCTAAAGACTCCTTACTCAAGCCATTCCTAATGAATTTAATTTTGTCTTCGCGATTAACAGACACCATTCCTAAAGAACGACAACGAGTATTGCAATTCCATCGTGCACATTTGAAACAAACACCCATTTGTTTAGCTCTACGTTTCTTTGCATAGGTGCTTCTTCCAAAACCAGACAGATGTGAAATAAAAGAGTCAGAAGACTCACCTGCCAATCGGACTCGTGCTTCAATTACCCAACGAATGTCATTGGGCACACCATGGATTGTCAGTAGTCTCATTCGTTCCAAGCGAGCTTTGTAAACTTTCATTAGAGATTTTTGAGGGAGAGAAGGAAATTGCTTGTGAAGATTTGCGAGAGCTTCTTCCATCTTAAATGACTTAATCTGCAAAAACTAAACACACAAAATTAAATCACACCAAATCACAATATATACAAAAATTGCATGGGTTGCCTCCCTGCGAGCGCTAAGTTTTAAGTCGTCAGCTAGACTTTTACTTCTTGAACGTTAGGCTGGATCTGAAAGTGACACTTTCTTTTTGTCGCTCAAATGATTCTCCCCAGTAGTGCTTGACACGCTGACTGTTAACCTTGAATGTGTTGTTGGTATTGGGATCCAATAACTCAACAGCTCCATATGGTAAAACCTGAGTGCTCACAAATGGACCTGACCACCTAGATTTCAACTTTCCAGGAAAAGTTTTAACCTCGAGTTGAACAACAACACCTGCTCCTTGGTTCCAACTGTCTGTGCACTATTTTTCGGTCATGCCATTTTTTGGTCATTTCCTTGTACAATTTGGCACTTTCATAAGCCTGTAGACGAAAATCCTCCAATTCGTTGAGTTGGTGCAGTCTTTTCTCTCCTGCAGCTTGTGAATCAAATTCAACTTCTTCAGTGCCCAGTACGCCTTGTGTTCAAGCTCAACTGGTAGATGGCACGCTTTCCCAAAAACCAATCGATATGGGGACATACCAATGGGTGTCTTGTAAGCTGTCCTGTAGGCCCATAATGCATCATCTAGTTTTTGTTGACCAGTCTCTCCTTGTTGATCCAACGGTTCTTTCTAGGATTCTTTTGATTTCCCTGTTTGAAACCTCAACTGTCCATTTGACTGTGGATGGTAAGCAGTGGCAATTTTGTGAGTAACTCCGTATTTGGATATGAGTGCATCAAAGTATCTGTTGCAGAAATGTGAGCCACCATCGCTGATAATTGCCCGAGGTGTTCCGAATCGAGTGAAAATGTTCTTTTTCAGAATTTGATCACCACTTTTGAATCATTGGATGGCAGTGCAATTGCTTCGACCCATTTGGAGACGTAGTCTACAGCAACCAGGATGTACAAGTTTCCAATGATGGAACAAAGGGTCCCATGAAATCAATACCCCATACATCGAATATCTCCACTTCCAGAATGTTTTGGCAACGGTCCTTCGTTTCTCCTCGAAATATTCCCCGTTCTCTGGCACCTGTCACATTGAAAAGCAAAAAGATAAGCATTTTTAAAAAGTGTGGGCCAGAACAAACCTGATTTTAGGACTTTGGCTGCAGTTTTGTTTCCGCTCAAGTGTCCGCCATATGGTGATGAATGACAGTGTTGCAAAACACTGTTGATTTCCTCATGTGGAACACATCGTCTCAAGTAGTTGATCAGCACACTGTTTGAACAGGTACGGTTCATCCCAACATAATGTTTGACTTCTTTGAAGAACTTTTTCCGTTGCTGAGTTGTCCATTCCAACGGCCATTTTCCTGTCACAATGTAGTTGACATAGTCAGCATACCAAGGGACTTTCTGTGTGTTTTATGGCAAAAAGCTGTTCATCTGGAAAAGTTTCTTTGATTGACAATTCTTTGCTAGATGTTTCTCCATTTTCGAGCTCGATAGATGATCTGCCACCTGATTCTCTGTCCATTTCCTGTCTCGAATCTCCACGTCGAATTCTTGCAAAAGAAGTATCCAACGGATCAATCTGGGTTGGCATCTTTCTTTGTGATCAGATATTTGATTGCTGAATGATCTGTGTAGACCACTACTTTGGGACCCAACAGATAAGAGCGGAATTTGTCAAAAGCGTACACAACTGCGAGCAACTCCTTTTCGTGGTTGTGTAGTTGAGTTGAGCTTCATTCAAAGTCTGCTGGAGTAGTAAATGGTGTGGAAAACCTTTGCTTTGCGTTGTCCCAAAACTGCACCTACAGCAAAATCACTAGCATCACACATTACCTCCCTTATGGAATGGAATAGTCCAGTCTGGTGCTACTATGATGGGAGCAGAAACCAGCTTCTGTTTTAAGATTTCAA